>UELV01089808.1:18720-70442 GCA_900490015.1 Megastigmus stigmatizans
CTCTCTCTCTCTCTCTCTTTCTACGCCATTTTCTTTATCTTTTTTTTTTTAATAAATTCGACTATTGACTCGCAGAAAAAAGAATGATCCTACATATGTACACGTGGCGGCGTCGTTATGCGCTCGAGCCTTTCGTTATTTTATTTGTTATAATGAGTATCCATCAGCCGAGGCAAAAAAAGGATTTCGGCTGAGGAACGATCGAGAAAAAAAAACGAAAAAAAAAAAATTATTCATAATAATAGTAGAGATACGTCGCGCGCGTGTATCGAGGAGCTGAGCAGAGGTTTCCCTCTTCTTTTTCTCTCGTATCTTTGTGTTGCTCCTAACTGCAGCGCAGAATTTGCAAGTATTTATGTAACACTATAGGCATTCTCTCTTTCTCTCCCTCACTTTCTCTCTCCCTCACTTTCTCTCTCTCTCATTTCTCTCACTGGAATATGATCCTGGAATTTTGTACAAAAAATGTCGGCGTTAAAGGAGGAACTCTCCTCCTACACTTTGTTACTCTCATTCAAATCAGATATTAGCACCTTCCAATTTTTCGTAACAGATATTTTTTTTTGTTGCTGATTTTGTATTATATTCATACTTTGCCAAATTAATTTGCATTTTTCGAATGGAATGAAACAGAAGTATCGAAGAAAGTTTGCAGCTTCATTCGGTACTTTTGTTTGTAATTTTGTATCCAATTAGTCTGATATTATTATTACTATTATTAATATTATAATTATTTGTTTTTATTAGTATTAAAGAAAAAGTGACACAGAAGAAACTTATCCATTGAAAGTAACCAAAGCGAAATAGGAAAAGAGCCCATATCTTTCTTGAATAATGTGCCCGAAACGCCTGCGTATCGCATTGTCAACAATTAAGAACAATCCATTATTTAGTTGGTTACAAAAGAAAGTATAAATAAAAAAGTAAAACTGTTACAAGTGCTGAAAAACGGCAAAACGCTGAACGTACAAGAATTGATACGTTCGCAAAAAGAGAGAGTCCGAAGACTGATGATAAACTCTCTAAATTTCTTGGAGTCGAGATAATTTCACATATTTAGTATTATCTTTATAAAAAAAATAAGAATTGCTAAAAATTCAATGAGCAAAATGCTTATGCAGTGAACTTAATAAAGTAGAAATACATTTATAATACTAAGTAAAAAAAATTTCAGAAGCGTACACAGTATTTGTTTATGAATATTATCCCTATGTAGTAACTTTTAAAAACTCCGAGAAATTTCGAGACAGTAAAAAACGCGTCCCATCTAAAACTCGATAAACGCTACTTGCAAAGGTTTTTATTCTCCTTCGATTGAAAAATAAAGAACTAAAAAAAAAAGAAAATATATAACTCGGCGAACGGAAAGAATCATCGCTCCTCGTCGACGAGGACATTAACAATTATTTAATCGCACACCATCAACTTGGTCCACGAACGCGCCGCGACCTGCGCTCACACCTTTTGTTTCTTCTTCCCCCGCAATCTTTTTAATATCTGAATCGACTATCCTGGTTTTATCGCATTCTATTAACTTCTCTTCCTATGCTCGATTAACGAATTTTTGTACTCTGTGTTCATCCTCGCGATGAAAAAATTGGGGAATTCGTCGACGCGGCTTTCGTCTGTTTGCTCCTGTTTCAACGCGAGAGAGAAAGACCAGAGAGAGGGATCAGTCTTTTTTCTTTTTCATTTTGTTTGTCTCGACAAAACTTGCCCTTAATTGGAAGTACTAATATACTCGAAGCTTAAGCGAGTAAATACTTGGCAATGAACGCGTGCATAAACGGTAAAACTTGCACTGATCCTATAGGTAGTAAAATTTCTTGCAACTCTGCATAGACTAGCATATATCACTTACAATGTTACCGGTCTTACAGAGATAAGATACTTTAATTCTTTTATCAATCTTTTTTATACTAGGAAACGAATTCTTCGTATAATTCGAGTGTTACCTACAAAAATTAAAACTAAAGTTTCATCGAATTTTTCCATTGGCAAAGCTCAAATGTATACGCTAACATTGCGAAGACTTATTTCGATTTTAACGTTGTTCGTCACATTTGGACTGCGCGAAAAATCGAAATAACTCGTTCGCAAAGTAACTTTATCATTGAGAAGTTGAATTGAATAAATTTCTTTATCATTTATATTTACATTAAACTACTGATCAACCTAAGTGACCCGTTCAAAAGAGTTCCAAGCATTATTACATCATCGTTGTATGCGGTCCCTCGCTCTTTTATTCTCTCTCTCTTTCTACCGTAGCTTCCTTGTGTAATAAACGTTCGGCCCTCCCTGACGAGATATCGGACAGCACAGCGCAGTTTATTTTATTTCATTAATCATATTAAATTCCGTTAACTTCCGTTAATATTTTTCCCCCGAAGTTCCGTTACCTTTTTAAATAGAGAACGACTTAAAAATTTCTTTAGATTTTTGTACCAGTGTGTCTCGAATAACAAAGAGACATTCGATACCTGTCTCGGCAGCGATTCGACAATTTTTCTTTCTTTTATTTATTTAGCGTCTGCTCTATCGACTTTTTTGTCGCTCGTCTTAACATCCCTCTCGTGTATCCTTTCGAAAAAATAAAAAAAAAAGATTCGAAACGCCTAAATCGAATGTCACAAGATCGTTCAATATCACAGTCGTCTTATTTTCTTTTGTTTATTTATTCTGTTGTTCCTTTAATTACTTTTACGGTACGTTAACTTTATGATTATTATCTTTAACGTTATTTATATATGTATAGCGCACGACATTACCGTGTTTTTCATTTCTTTAAATACAGTTACAAAAATTGTAATGCGAATGCTCGACGGCTTCACACGGGGTTATCTTTATTTTTTTTATTCGCTTGTGACGAGCCGCAAAAAAAAAGTTCATAGAACGCGCGTCACACATGCACTCGCACCTTTTCACTGGATTCAATCGCAATAATCACTTTCTCACACTTTTGCTCTGTTTCACACTTTTCCTACCCCCATTCGTAAGCTGCTCCTGTAACTGCAACCTTTTGTTTTGTTTAACTCCGTTTTATGCTCGCTACATCAAACCGCGCTTTTCTCCTCGTAGGATAAACGAACGAAACAAAAATATACGTTCGTTGCGGTACACCTTTTGTCGTGTACGTATGCATACGAGTGTAGACATCTCCTTTAACCGCAAACGACGAGTTCACACGAAAATATATGAGAAAAGAAAACGCGAAACACGTTAACAATTCGTCGATGTCATCTTCGATTTGTCATCACTTTACTTTTGCGTTTTTGTTTCCTTTTTCTCGTAAATACTTGCGTATTTGAGATCCCACTTTTGCGTCTCGCGTAAAAAAACGATGTCGAGCTCGATAAACGATGTATCGGCCGCTCGTTGTTTGCGAAGAGAAAAATTATATAATAATAATCATAGAAGAGGGAGAACAAGAAAGAAGCAGAGAAATGCTGCTTAATTCTCCCTAAAAGTCTAATATTTATATTCAGCTCTCTTCTTACTTCTTAAGAAGGCGCACATGATTTTGCTAAGTTTGTTTTATTATTTATCTTGTGTATAGTATTTTTTGACTTAATGATTTCGATGGAATTTGTCGCGTTATTTGCATATTTGTTATTTTTTTCTTATCTTGTCTCTTATTTTTAGGGACGGCAAAGGACAAAAGTACCATTCGTCGATTTTGAATTACATAAATTCGAGAAAGAATCATAGTTTTTCTGTTTCTTGAAGACGTACTTCCGAGTGCTCGATGCCGAGCAAAATTTTCTTTTACTCAAAAAAAAAGTCACAACGAGCCGCACTTGTCGCAAATAATTATCTTGACACAAGTATACGACAATTAAAAAAATTCTGCAAATTAAGCGCAGTTTCACTTTTTGTCGCGATATACTCGTTTTCCTTCACTCTTTTTTTTAACAACAGAACATTGAGTAGCGACGCTCAGTTATATTTTATTTGATTAATAAGTAATGATTCTACTAACACGTGCGCTAGTCGGCGCAACGAGACGCTTTGCTGACAAGGGCTAGACCCTCTCATCGCAAAGAATAATCGCTTACCCACATTTCATCTGTGTGTTTTATTCATCACTGTTCATTCGTTCTTCATCTCTTGTGATATCCTAAGCGATTGTAATCATGTTATCTTTATTCACTGCCACGGTCACACATCAGCGGTGTGCATTGGCAGTTTCGATAGTGGTATACTACTTGCAAATGTCTCGTAATGTTTGCCTACTGTCTTTCGCGCATGTGTTTCTTTTTTTTTCTTGTTTAATTTTAAATATGTCGGAGTGTAGCGTGTGAGTCTATGTGTCTGTGTATGTGTTTAAACGTAACGATGTACGATTCGTAATTTAATATTTGTATCTTTTAAGCGCGCTCGCGCATATCGATTTAGACTTCATTTATTTATGTCGTTTTATGTGTTTGCCTCGCGTGACTTTCTTACATATAGTTGAATTTGCATGTAAAGTAGTAGTAATAATGGTAGCGCGGTGACGACGGTGCGTTTATTTTTTAACGATGCCTCTATTTGCCTCATGACTGCCACCAGTCAGGACCACCATTGCTACTACTATTATTACTGGAATTGTACGAAGAGAAGTTGCCACCATAGCCTCCACCTCCTCCGTAACCACCTGTAATGAAAAAAAAAAAGAAAAGAATTTAGAACAAACGTTATGAATCACTTTGTTCCCAGATAGCTGTAAGTGCCAAGTACAGGACCGCCATCATGACTTGTGTTCACTTACTGTTATCTATGATTATTTATATTCAACAGTAAAAATGAATATCAGTTTTACCTCCATAACTACCTGGTCTAGAAGAGGGGCCATTGCTACGTCCAGGAGGACCGCCACCACCCGATTGACGATAATCTCTGGCTCCAAAGCCACCGCTAAAGCGGCTACCCTTAGAGGTCGGCCGTCGGCTACTGCTACCACCGTGTCTGCCATCGGCGAACATGCCCTCCAACCACTGTGGCAATTCTTGGTTCGCCTCGATGAGCAATGAGACTAAGTCACGCACTAAATTCTGATTCTTACTATTGAAGAAAGACGTTGCCAAACCTGAAATGCAACAAAAGCATATTAAACTTTCTTCTTAAATAATTTAATCATTTTCAAATATTTGAGACAAAATGAAGAAATTGAGCAAGTCTAATTTAAAAAATGGGTTAAAACAATTTTTTAATGTTGTTCTATTTATTTAAATACCTATAGCATTATAACCAATAACTTATATTTGTCGAACCACTAGGCAATTAATTTTACGATATTACAATTTCACAATTAAATAAAAGAGTTAATTCTGCAAGGTAATATACACAATTTAATTTAAATGATACGTTTTTCCTTCTCAAGCCCAATCTTTCAATTGCGAAATTTGTTCTTTAATTATGCTCAAACTTGTTACGTTCGTACACTGAGAAGAAAGACAAATTAATAAACTTCTTCTCAAATCAAAAAACGCTATTTAATATTCCATGATCATTACTTTTTTAAAGATATATATAATCTTAAAAATTATATTTTTCAAACATGGAACTAAGCATAACTGACATTTGTAGAGCATAAAATTTATAATATTTTAAAAATAAACTTAAAAACTTATTTTATGATACATTAACTAAGTCAAACTTGAGATTGTAATACAGAATCACATTATAAAATAAGATTTTATAAGCTATTTGAATGATCTTACCGAGATTTCCCATACGTCCGGTACGACCAATGCGATGGACGTATTCCTCGACGTCGCCAGGGAGATCGAAGTTGATGACATGCTTTACGTGGGGAATATCAAGACCACGAGCAGCGACAGCCGTCGCCACCAAAATCGGCGTGTGCCCAGAACGGAAGCGACGAAGTGCGTCTTCGCGCTCGTGCTGAGACCTGTCGCCGTGAATACTTGTGACGGGGAAGTTTAACTGATGCAGGTACTCTTCCAACGTGTCAGCGCCCTTCTTGGTCTCCACGAATACTAATGTCAACGACTCCGCTGCTATTTATAGAGAAAAATAGATTTAACAATGTTCAATCTCATATATACAATAAAATAAGCTATATTGTATTTCCAAATACTCACTTGGCTCTTGGAAGTTGTTCGCTTCAAGTAAATCAAGAAGATAAGACCGCTTCTCGTGCTCTTCAACCCAGACAATTTTCTGGGTAATATTCTCAGAGGTTGAACCGACTCTGCCGACAGCCAAGAAAATGTAGTTGCTCAAGAAATCTCTCGCTAGCATTTGAATCTCTTTTGGGAAGGTGGCGGAGAACATAAGAGTTTGCCTTTCCCCGGTGGGAGGCATGTTGTCTTCCTCGACAATACGACGAATTTGAGGCTCGAAACCCATGTCAAGCATCCGATCGGCCTCATCTAGTACTAAAAATCTGCAAAAATAAACACGCATTGTTAAAAAGACATATATCATCATCTATGGATTTAATGGAAATGTATTTTTCATACACAACAATTAATTCATATAATAAATTCATTGGTTACTCACCGACAATTGTGCAACCCGATCTTGCCTCTGCCCAGCATGTCGACAAGTCGTCCAGGCGTTGCGACCAGTAAATGACATCCACGGTCTAATTCACGCATTTGTTCAGCTATATTGGAACCACCGTAAACGACGGCAGGACGCATTCTAGATCTGTAGGCAAACTTGCGCGCCTCATCGTAGATCTGGGTCGCGAGCTCGCGGGTGGGCGCCAGCACCAAACCCAACGGATATTGTTTGCGCCGGCCACTAGCGGTATGTGGCACCGGAGGCGGACCACTTTCGTAGATCTGATTAAGGATCGGCACAAGGAAGGCGGCCGTCTTACCTGAGCCAGTTTGGGCGCAGGCCATCACGTCGCGACGGCCGATGATAATCGGTATAGCATACTTTTGTACGGGCGTCGGTTTGTCATAGCCAGCCAAGCTAATGCTGTTCTTGATTATCTCCGTCAACTTAACCTCGTCAAACTGCGTAGCAAGAGAAAGAAACGAAATTATAATTTGGAATATTCATAGGTTTAGTGATTCGATGGAAAATAGAAAATTAATTTACAATTATTACTCGATAAAATGTCAATTATTACATGATAAAATGTCATAAATAAATTTTTTTTGTATGTAGCTTGTGACGTTCGTACACTGGGAAAAAGGCCCATTTAAAATGACCAACTTCCCAAATCAAAAAACGTTGTTTAATATTCCACGGTCGTGATTGTGTCAAAGTAATAGAAATATTCTCCTTGAACTTATTTTACGGCACATGGCAACGAATTTTAAAGAAAATAATAAAATCCAAAGAAGACTCCAATGCAAAATGTAATCAGAACATCGTAATTATACTAAAATGTTTCATCGAGTAAGATAACAAAAAAGTAATAAAAACGGAATTAAAATTTTCAAGATTAAATACTTACGGATGAGATGTGAGGTGGTATGTTGTCGCCAGATGCCTCAACCGGGATATCCTCATATTTGCTAAAGTTGATTCCCGTGCTTCTCTCCCCGAATAGTTCCAACTCGGACCTCTCGTCCCTCGCGGTTGGTACGGTCCAGTCGATCTCTCCCTTGCGGCCCCTATTATCTTCATCCTTCCATCTACCGCCACCTCCTGTTGTTATAAATATTATTAGCCATTTTGTTCAAAATTACTATCCTTAAATCGAATTTAAGATATGCTAAAAATTCTATAACATTTGTAAATATGTCACGCAGAAAGTATAGAATTTGTCAATTACCTCCACCGCCACCACCTGCGCTTCCCATGCGATCATTCTTCGGCTGTTCCTGCCAGCGATCGTTGCCACGCATCTGTTCCGGCCATCTGTCGTTGCCGCCACGATCGCGCTCATAGCGGTAGTCGCGGCCATTCTCCTGGCGTCGATTGCGTCCTCCAAAGTTGCCAAAGTCCGCATCGTTGCGTCCGCCTCGACTGGGGAAGTTAGAGCCACCGCCTCCAACTCCACCACCACCGCCACCGCCGCCGCCACCAGCACTTCCTAGGCCACGGCCGCGGTCTCGATCGCCGCCTCTATCAGCACCTCTGTCGCCACCTCTGTCGCGGTCCGGGAAACGCGACGAAGGCGGTGCACTGTCTGAAAATGAATCTTCGGCAGGATCTACCATCATTAGCGTATTAGGTTTGCTCACTCCAAATTTAAGCCCTTTGTTTGTTGAGGCTCTGTGTGCTCTGAGTACTTCTGTTATGGAAGTACTGCAGACATAATAAAATTTTGCTTTGCTTTTTTATATTAAATTTTAAAATATCAAATTTAGCAAATATGCTTGTAATGAAATTATTCAGAAATTAATATAATTTTTATCTTTTCGGAAAAATTTTAATTTTATTTTGATTCAACCGCTGACTACATACTGTTTAGGGTATAGCTCCTGATCTCAACTAGTGATTTTATCATAGAATTTAAAAAGTCCGATAATTATCCAAAATTCTTTTTTGTGTGAATTGCGAAATACTTTTTGTGACCAAATTAAATATTGTGTCATATGAATTTAATTAGTCACTACTGAAAAATGATGAATAATCAATGCCTCATAGAAAATCTATTTCCGATCACCATCGCTTATTTTATATTCGATGCAACCCTTGTTTATTATAAGTATTTCAGCATTTTTAAATAATCTATTAACAGTTATAATACCTATTCAGTGCAATAAATATAATTTTCTTATTAATTCGACAGCTGGTAAAGAGTACTAAACTGATCAGGAACTGATCCTTCATGGGAACTTGTAAATATTTGAAAACATACTCATGCATAAAAATATTTCATACGTCAGTATTCGCTATGAGCACATTGTCATACAAGCAAAAAATTTAGTTCAAGCAGAGGGCAGACAGCGCTGATTAACTGCATGTATATCCACAACACAACCTGAAGAGTTTTATTTGTGTGAACTGTGCTCATAGCAAATAACAAAAAAAAATATTAAATATAAAAATAATTTCATCTTTTAATTCTACTTGGATTTATTCAGAATCGGTCTGACAGTACAGTCTACTTTGATTTCTGTGTACTAAACATCGAGTATTATAAACTCAACCTTTTTCTTAAGAATTGCTTATCAAGTAGAATATATTTTTATTGATATAATGATATTTAAAAACAAAATATGTTAGCTAAGCTTGTTCATTTTTTGGTAATACTTACTACTTGCAGGTTTGTTACGTAGGTGCGGCGGGACGTAGCGACCCCCACTCGGTTGGCGGGAGTCCTGCAAGTCCAGACCAGCTAACTATAAAGAGAGAAAAAATTATAAATTAATTTCAATTCAATAAAGAAATACAATAAAAAAAGGATTTAAAAAACAAACTGCTTCCAAATCAGACACTAATATTGATAGTATTTAAGGGGACTTCGGAGCCAAATCAGCTTTCAAATTGAATAGTATTTTTCGGTATAAGTAAAATTTACATATTTTTCATCGTTCCCAGTGGTCTCAAAATGTTCACAATAAAATTCTCTAGTGCTATTGACTCACAATTTTGGCCAGGAGTACCTGTACTTTTTTAATTTTAATCTAACCTCTCACTGACTTGGGATATTCCCACCTAATACCAGTGCCGAATCAGTGAGGTGACCTATTCGTTTAGATTAGAATAAATAAATTGCAGGTACTCTCGGCTAAAATAATAAGTCAATAGCACTAGAGAATGTTTTTGTGGAGATTTTGAGACCACAAGGAACATCAGAAAGTACATAAATTTCACATATACCAAAAACTACGAGTTGCTGATTTGGCTCCGACATCCCCATAAGTAAAATAAAACAAAATCATTGAATTGTTTTTATGCTTTGAAAAGATTTTTATGTACTGAATTATTTGGATCAAAGTAATTGAATTGACTATACTATAATATTTAAATAAATTATGAATTAAATAAAAAATTGAAAAGAATCTTTTAATCTTTTAATCTTACAAAAAAATTACTGGTAATTTTTCTATTAAAAATTTTCATTGACTATAAAAATATTAGCAATAAAAATTAATTTTCCTTTAACAGATAAAAATTAAAAATTTTCTTGATCTAGCATCAATTTCTGTCATTTAATTTTTTCCTCATTATTAAAACGATAGTAGGTATTAGGTGAACAATCATCAAAGACTTTCACCTCGCATCAGTCAAACGCGCGCAAAAAAAAATCCGATATCGTTATCTCCCACGTGGCTCTCTCTCTCTCTCTCTCTCTCTCTCTCGGTCTGCTCCCAGACGTAAGTTTCGCAACGCACACATTGTCATACACACGCGCCGTGATTCCCGAGGCTGCGAAAGAAAACTAGAATGCAATGCAGATCTACATATCGACGAACGGGAATAATCTTGAATGTATTCAAAAAGAAAGAGGAAAAACCCGTACTTCACTTTTTCACGGCAACCATATACGAGCGAAAACGCATGCATCAGACACGGGACGGCCATTGCGGAACAGCCGTAAAATTTCAGGCGTTGAGTCATCGACGAAGAGCAAGCAGCACACACATATACATGGACACGCACCACACACTTAGACGAGTGCAAGCTTCGATCAAAATCTTGGAAAATGCCAGAGTGACGCGTTCTATTCTACATATAATTTGTTGTAACGCATTTCCTTTTATGTTTTGAAGAAAACTTAGAATTTGACGCGTATTTGCTGACGATACGACTTGCGCATAATATGGTGTAATAATTTAACCTAAATTTGCACCAGTAGTCAGCAAAGTGAAAAATACCTTAAGTATGTCAACTAAAATTACAATCAAACTACTGCTTTTAGAAACTACATATATGTTAGCTATTATTACGGGAAAACTAGACTGATTACATTCACAATACGCTAATATCTGTAATAAGTTATGATCAATGAATAAATTCATGTTGACTTTAAAGAATATCATAATAACTTTTTTGTATAATGCCGTGCAACTGCTCCGAAATGTAGAAAAAAAATTTTAAAAAATCATTTGTGCTAGCGACTAAGCACGTGTAAGTTAAGAAGTAGAAAGAGCAGACGAAAGGCCACGCGCGCTCATCGTTTACTTACTTGCTGCTCTAGACCTGATCCATTTTGGTTTGCTGCATTACTCATATTACTCCTCCTCGGTGCGTAGATTTCGTAGCGCTGTCGTAGGTAACTCGCTCTACTTTTGATACAATATCCGTCTCCTCTTCCCTGGCTTCGCTTAAAAAGCTTCCTTAACACCCTCTACGAGTCGCTTCTACTCCACACTGGTGCAGCACTGCAGCAACGAGTGTTTATATATATGTATATGCTTCCGTTCCTCACTGACTTGGTCGGTTCAGGAAAAAAAAAATAACGACGCCAAGAGCAACGGTGTAAAGCTGTTTCCTAAATATCTCTCGATGGTTGTCTTCAGTATTTCCTCAACGCACACTGCAAATAAAAGAGCAATGTGAGAACTCGGAGAAGGGAATGCCGAATGATCGCACTTTGCTAAGTGTGTATGCTGTAGTGGGGGCGACGCAGAGAGATGTTGGAGGGAAGGGGAAAATTCCAAGTCGAAAGGTCACACTTCCGTGAATGTGCGCGCGCGTCGTCGTCGTCGTCGACGCGCCGTCTCTCGCATGGAGAGCCTCTCTTCGGTTAACACAAAGGAAATGTACCTCTCCGTAACTCCCCCCCTCCACCTTTTTTTCCCCCTTTTACTGACGACCCCCCTGCCACGCTCTCTTTAAATATACGCGAGCAAAGGGCTTTTATAGGGCAATGAACCAAAATGAAAGACCGAACTAATGGACGGTACCCACGATTTTCTTATATCTAACCAAGTACTATACCAAGTTCCGATGCACTTCCGTTGTAGGCTTTTTACGGTCGAACGATCCAGGTTAAAATATTTAAAGGTACGAAGCGCTTAAATGATGTTTAAAGGTTAAAAAATCGAACACTGATTTAGGGCCATGCAGTATAACAATGCTGCAGCAAAAGCTACAAACTTCACGAGGCTGCATGTACAAGATGAAAGCTATTTTGTGGAGCAACGCTATGCAGATTCGAGCGTAAAAGGGTCAAGCCCATCTGCCCGCTGCTGCCGAGAGCGTTGCGAAATCGCACATGACGCGTTGAAATCGTGCGAAATGGGGAAAGCCAGATAAAGGATCAATGAGAGACAAAGAGAGACATACTATATAGTACGCGCGCATGCACATATACGTATATGTACATATAGATGTATAGATATGTATGTTGCGTGTGGTGGTAGCAGTAGTTCTCAAATGTCGATGGGCTGACAAAACGCAAGAGACGAGGAAAAAGAAGAATGGCCGCCGAGCTGTAGCGCGCGACAGAAACGCTGCAGCTGCCGTCGTGTGCGATGCCTTTGGGGTATAGCAAGCCCGAGACTCGAGTGAACAGCCAACACAAGATGGCCGCCTTGCAACTTCCGCTTCGCTGCGGCTGCACTGATCTTTTTTTTCCTCCTCGCTCCGTTAACTAGCGTTAGAGTCGGGACCAATTCACCACGCGATATTAAATGTGCAGCGAAATTACGGATAATAATAAAGGAGTAGTCGCGTGATTCTCGTTCGATTTTCACGTGGCATGCATAACTGTTACCCACGAGCTTGCCTGATGAAATATATCGCTGAATAGACGCGATCGATGGCGTTACGCTTTCCCTCTCTCTCTCTCTCTCTCTCTCTCGCTCGCGCACCCTATAAGCCAGAAAACTGAGGCCCTCCTTTTTTTCACTCGGATTGCAAAGTGTATTGTATGTGGCACAAGTAGACTCCGATCGTTTGTAATTACCAAAGAGTAACTGATTATGTCCTTGTATTAAGTTGTATAAAGTCGTGAAATATAACTCGACGCTTCACACGTTTAATAGTTGACACGGGCAATATGATACTTTTTAAAACGCACGCACACTCTATCTCCTTCCTACTGCCGCCTCGCAGGCTCACTGCCAAGTGCCACTGTCAGACCGCATTGGAATGCGCATAGACTGAGGAACGACATGAAATTGAGGGAATGCTTCGGATTCCGGCCGTTCCCTTGTTTTACGTTCTCGCGAGTCGCGATAACGCGATTGCGGGAAGCGTTCACTACCATCAGCTGGTAAATTCTGCGACGTGAGATCTTTTGATGGCCTAAGGAATGAATTAGAAAATATGAAAATTGTTAATTGTTGAAGAAATCCATTCTAATAGTTTATAAAAATACAGTAATCATCAATTCGATTAAAATTTTGTAGATAATTATTCTAATATGCATTTAAAATCATTTACTAGAAATAAATATGCATAATGAAGAAATTAATTTTTATACGTATACCATACTTCAAGTACTTAGGTATATACTTTGGAAAACACGAGGGATACCATAACAATCAAATGCACCCTATTACTTTATTAACGACCACAATGTGTAGTTCACCGTTCTCAAGTTGTCTTACTAAGTTGAATATCTCGACGACCGATATTACCATTCTGGATTCAACCTCAATTAATTACTTTCCTTTGATCTCACATATTCAAATTTTGCAATTCGAACAAATTTATCCATATCATAAAAGAATTTTGATAATACAGGGTCTGTTTTTTTTGGTATTGCAGAATAAATGAAACAAAGTTGTTTAAATTTTTTTTAAGATTTTCTAGTTTTTTATTATAATAAACGCCGAGAAGTAATTAGCGATTAGTCTAATCTTCTTTCTTGGCGTCGGTCTTGCCTCCTCTGATTCTACCAGTTCTCCTGGCAGCAATAAGACCGATCTTGCGACCAGCGCTGGTGCCTCGCTTGACTGTCGATGCCTTACCAATATGTTGATGGTTACCACCACCATGAGGATGCTCAACGGGGTTCATGGAAACACCACGTACCTGAAAATAAGTTATTGTATTGTTTACAAGATATTTACTTTATTTAGTACAATTAAAATTAATTAGCATCATAAAATCTCAGTTAAAAATTTTTTCCTCCAAAATTAATTCGGTTTTCAAATGTCTTAAACCATCATTGATGTTTATTTTCTAAAAATAATATATAATTATATAAAATGAAATTACCTTTGGCCAGCAGTTCCTCTTGACCTTGAATTTGTGGTAGGCACGACCAGCCTTCAAGATGGGTTTGTCGATACGTCCACCACCAGCAACAATACCAACCATACCTCTGTTGGCAGAGGGGATGACTTTCTTGGCTCCAGATGGAAGCTTTACTCTGGTCTTCTTTGTATCAGGGTTGTGGGCAATAACTGTGGCATACAATCCAGATGCTCTAGCCAATCGGCCTCTGTCACCAGTCTTTTCCTCGAGGTTACAGACAATTGTACCCTCAGGCATCTGTCCAACAGGCATAACATTGCCAATGTGAAGATTAGCTGCAAATAAAAACATGTCAATATTTATTTATTCATTGATTCATTGATTATTGACATTTTTGACATAATCATTATAAAATATGAAATATTTAAAAAGAAATTTTCTGAAACTTTTGCACACAAAACAGTAGAATTAATTAAAAATTATATATATTCATGAAAATTACATTTTTACTGATAAATAATTCAAAACTATTTTCATATAATAGACTGTTCAAACCTTGTAAATATATTACTAAAAAATAATTTTTAAAAAATCTTTACATATCTTAAAATAATAAATATCATATTATTTCAAATAAGCTCTAAATGTTAACTTTTTCATTCAAGCATTCATCAATATTTTGTGATGTGTACAATGTATGTGGAAACATTGAAACATTACTCATTTCATATCATTATTAGATTTCATATGTAAAATGGAATTAATTGCTTTTAATAATTTCAATTATTTGTTTTATAAATCATCTTTTAAATCTTTAAGATTATTTATTAATAATAGAATGAAAATATTAGCTTACCTTTCTTTCCACAGTACAAAAACTGGCCAGTGTACATGCCTTCTGGGGCAATGAACAATTCTTTACGTGTCTTGAACTTGTATGGGTCACGGAAGTGTACTACGGCCAAAGGAGCACCTCTGCCAGGATCGTGGATGATTTCCTATAAAATAATTAAAATATTTAAATAAATGAATGAAAGAATTAAAATAAATATGATAAATCAATAGAAATAAAAACGTTTCAAGTAATTTAAAAAGTCACACTAAAGCATTTGCATATACTCAAAAAGAGGTTAGTTCTTTAGGATACTTATATTTCATAACTGGAGTAAAATATTCTACAAAAATTCAGTTTAAATCTCATTAACTACTTTCGAAACTCTTTTATTTATGTGTTAGGTTGTTGATTTATAAATCATGAGTATACAATCGAAAAAGAATATATTGAAACTGCTTGGTACAAAACAAACACACATGATAGACCATGTGTATATTGCTACAACAATCATAATACTTGTTTTCAAATTATAACTAATTCTTTAACATACCTTTACAACACCCTTGATATATCCATGTCTTTCAGAATAGTCAAGGGAACGGAGTTTTGGTGCTCCCTTCCTCCTCTTGGTGTGAGAGCGGAAAACAGATCCAGCTCCCTTACGTTGCGCGCGAATTACACGACCCATAGCTCAATTCCTGCAAATAAAAACACCATAATGACAAAATAAACAGTACAAACAATAACTGTTTATCACACAGAATCCCGTATCAACCACTAGGAGTCGGTTTTTCAACAAAGCTGACATAACCTCGCACTAAGTATCCCATTGTTTGGGAGTAACAAGTTATGAAAATATAAAACTTTTTTGATTTTCTTATAAAGCAAAGATAGAAATTTCATTGCAAAATGTTTTTTGCGTGGATGTCAGCTTCCTGAAGATGATAATTACGGATTTTTGAGCAGAGGATTACACGAGGAACGTACCGAATGAGCCTACGACAAAACAGAGGAAGTTGAAGGTGGAACGCAGGATACCAACACTTCGCGATCGGTATTTTTGAGCCGCCATGTTGATTTTTATTGGTAACAATGAAGAGGGAAATTTAACTTACAGAAATGAACTCAAGCTTCCTCTTTCAAATAAAAAATTGAAATATGGTTTAAGGTAGTTCTCTCCAAAACCATATTTCTTAGAATATGCCTAAAAAAAAATCTATTTGTTACTGTAAGTATACTTTAAATATGGTTAAAATCTGGAACCCGTAAGCGACATGAAATTTGGATATATTGAACCTCGAAATGGCATACTTTAATATTGAAAGCCTATATATACTGAGAACTATGGCCAGAGACGTTTCCTTCAATTGCTAACCAAGTTTTCTTACGATTTTAAAAAAAAAAACTAATCTCATGAAAAAAGCTGAATAGGGCAAACAGTGCTTTTTTTAAAGATACATACAGTCCAAAGTTTTAATCCCAGGCTATAGTATATCTATGTAGGTGCGCAGTATTTCACTCTCTTTCAACTTTTGGCTCCTATTTCTATCTATCTTTCTATCGACATTCTGATCTTTAACATTATGAATTTCGAGGTTTTCACATTAGATAACGGCTGTGTAATATCTTAGCCAACAAATTGTCTAATTTAATACTGAGTTGAGCATCACGACAGAGTGAGAACGTCCTTAATTATTATGCATTTAGCAAAAATCGTAAATACATACAACCAATTTTTTAGTTTACAAGTTCATTTGCAACAGCAATTTTAATCTTGCGTATTTAACTTTGAGTAAATATAGAGTGCAAACTATCAAACGCAACATTAAGATTTAAAATTTCAAGTTTTGATAATGAAAGAGAATTAAACAAAAACATTTAAAAATATAAGTATACCAAAATAAGTTTTACATATAAATAAAACAATTCGAACTATTTAAAATAAAAAATACATAATAACAGAATAAAGGTTTAATAATTTATGAACACTTTAAAGTAAATAAGTATAACATGTTTTGGTACATAAGGGATCTTTATAGACCAAATGCTAAAGGGTTAAAAAAAAGAATAGATTTTCATTTAAAAAATCTGTTATCTTTCGTATGTAATGTATAATATTTATTTATAATAAAAAATATTTACAATAATACCAGATATGCCTTAACAGTAATAGTAATTTATTGATACTACTCTAATAATTTCTTATTTTTACATTTTTAGTAGTTCAAGACGTTGCTCAGCAGTCTTTTGTAACTATAAAACTTTACAATATTATACTTACATTTCAAGGAATCTTCATAATAACAAGAAATATACAGCGATATCATTAAAAATTGTTATAATATACATTTTTATTAAAGTAATATACTCGTCCAGTTTCAATAAAATAATTATTATCAAAGAAATGTCAGCTATTACATAAACAAAAATTTTAATTTCTTTTTATCGCTATTATAATAGGAAATATTTTAATGCAAAATTTATAAACTAAACTGGTGTAGTTATAGTTTACCTATAATATTCATAGTAATTTATATCAAGATTTTATTAAAAGCAATAACTAGCTTATTATAAAAGCTTATAAAATAATTTTATTTTTAAATCCCATAATAATTTTTCGTATTATTATTTAATTTAATAGACAGTAATAAAGAAAAGTTTTCATTTTTCTTATTAAATTATAATATTGCTCTATTAATCGATACTGTTTCAAGTTTACCATTGTTCAATATTACATATTTAGTCAATATTACTATAAACATTTCTTCTGATGCACCATTTTCAGTCAATTTCACATTAATTTTTCGTCCACCGCACACATAGACGAAATAAAAATTTTATCCGGCCTATTGTATATCGAATCAAGATTTTAGTTTATCGTTCTCTTCAATTGTGTTCTTATCTTGAGCCAACTCTTTCCCATTAGCTTCGGTTTTCTTAGACTTGATCGTTATTAGCTCCTCGCCTTCTTGACCGTTTTCGGCGTGTTTCGTGCCTCTTTCTTTGGCATAATTGTTCCAGGGCTGCTGTACCGATGTGCCCCAGATCAAGTGAACTAAGCAGCTCAAGCCGAGATTCGCTGCGGATATCAGGAACACGATACGCCATTGTCCGATTGTTTGCTGAAATTTCGGTAATAAATATAAGTAGATTGCATTAAAGAAAAAATGAAAAGTACGCAAGATAAAGTACAAATTGCAGAGACTCACATTGTTATTGGTGAGAATACCGACTACGAGGGGCGAGACAAAACCAGCGGGTGCAGTCACCAGATTGCATATGCCAAAGAGTACACTGGCGTAGTTGGGACTGAGATCGACGAAGGAGGGTATAGTGCCGGATGAGACGGCACCGTTGATCGCAGTGCCGGAGATCATGAAAAAGGCCGCGTAGACGGGCTCGCAGCCGCTGAAGCTCAGACCTATGGTCAGGAGACACTGGCCACCGGCGCACACCAAGTTCGCCAGTTTCCTAACCCCCGTCAGGCTCATACGCTTGGTGCGCAACAGCCAGTCGCTCAGGACCGAGAACAGGTAGGAGAAGATCATGCGGGCGACGTGCGGTGAGCCTGAGAGTAGGCCAGTCTGCGGCATTCATACCCAACAAATAACATTGCCATTATAATCAAATTAAATTCAATTATAATAAATTAATAATTAATAATAATTAATAATAATTAATAATAATTAATAATTATAATTAAATCTTATCGTTTAATGTATGTGTAAGCACAGGGAAAAACTACATGTGCAAGTTTATTATTCTTATAAAAATTAGTTCAGCACGCAAATAAAGTTGTGTTTACAACTAGCGATGTGTTATAAAGGTTTTTCACTCTTCTATCAGTCTAAAAATAATCATATTATTCGCTTAGTGTCCTTTGATAGCGCAGGCTTACACGGGTATTAACTTGTGCCAATAGATTAAGTGGCAAATATGGGACAACGAGTAAACAATCGACGGATTAAAACGTACACATTATAAAACTGTCTCTAGTTTAATTACGAGACAGTAAATATGTGTAAGAATTATGATTTGTCAAGTCACAATTTCGCAAAACTTCAATTGATTTATGCACTAAAACACTAGATTATAAATTACAAAAAGGGTATTATACCGTATTGATGTTCCATCCTTGGACGTAATTGAAGTAGGAAGGAGCTTGGGTCATAAAAGTGATAAAACCCCAAACTCCGCCCCAGTGAGCGAGAATGGTTACCCAAAACGGGCCCGAACTCAGGATCGCTCTCCACGGAACTTTTTTGCTTTTCTTCCCGTTCGACTCGTCATGTTCATTCGTCGACTCAGAGAGACTCTTTATGATGTAGTTTTTCTCCTCCTCGGATATTCGCGGGTGATGTCGCGGAGTATCGTAAACCAGACACAGCCATAAGATGTACCTTCATTTTCATATTAATAATATTTATATATACAGTGAATACAATATTGAAACTTTTTTGTCAGACTCATTAATGTCTATACAAAATGAAGTCTAACTTCTCCGAGAATTTATAATGATTGAGAAATTTGTTTCCAATTAAGACCTGTTACAATTACAGCGCTAATAATGTTTTTACAGCACCTTATTAGAATAATGAGCCTTTTTCCGTCTCCAATCGTCGATTTTTCCCGGAAATGTTTACCTTTTACTTTTACAATGTTGATAGATGCATAATAACGTTTGCACAGCAGCAAGTAATAGATCAATTAAAATAAATTATCGTAATTGAAACCATACTGCAGTAACTGCATCAGTTTTTCCACGGAGTCGGAAAGCAATGTGAACTTCAATGATAAGAACAATCGAATGTATAATAACTTTACTAATATTAATTTTACCTTTTATACGTATAGATATAATTTTAAATAATAATAGTGACTTTACACTAGTATATTTATTGATTTAGTTCATGCTCAATAATCAACTAAATTGAAATTTCATTAGCTGATGCTATATAGCTATTTGAAGAGAGTTCAAAATAAATATAATAACGCTCCCGAATTCAGCGTGTCCACGATTAAAACATCATCCAACAAATACCGATCCGCTAATCTAAAATATATAGATGACATGTCTTACCAAGCAATACCGATCATAGAGGTGACGTAAAAAACAGCTTCCCAGCCAAAAGCGGCGATAATGGCAGCGCATAGTGGATAGGTGATCGCAGCGCCAACGGAACTACCTGCGAACAGTATATAGGCAGCTAGGCTGATCGAACATGAACCGAATTAATGCGAATTAAGCTCGGGCGGCAAATGAGCCACGTGCTAACGCGCCTTTAACGCCTCTCACCCAGGTACGAGCTGACGAATCTACTGCGCTCGTCCGGCGGTATCCACTTGGCTGTCATGTCGTGCATCGATGGCCACACTACCCCCTGTCACAATACATTCCAAAACTTTGAGCTTCAAGCGTTACAAGGCTAAAATGGTTATATAGTCCGTTTTCGTTCAACTTACGGCAACCAAGCCCTGCAGCACCCTAAGAAAGATGAGGGCATTGAGGCTATAGTGGGTCGCGACAGGTATAAAAAAGCCAATGGCAGCAACGACGACATTGCCCAATCCAAAGACTAGCTTCGTCCCGTACTTTCTCGCCAAAAGTCCACCGGGAAGCTGCGACAACCAATGCAACCAGTAATAAGCGCCTAACGCCAAACCCTGCTGGTACTCGTTCCAGTGATAACGATCCTTCACCACTTTCTCGCCGTTCTGAAAGAATTATTATTAGTGTTCGCGCTCTCGATTCACACCCATTAGGTTCGTTGAATCAATGAAAAGAAGTCGACGGTATTACTAATACAGTCTTCGAGGTGGTGGTGCTTGTCGATGTGAGCGTCGTAGTCGCTATGGAGGAGGATGAAAGATTCGCCGATTGCGCGTGAAAGCTGCTGATGTTCGGGGGTAGATCGTTATGACATTCAGAGGCGACGGCCGAGGACTCGCGCGGCATTACTATGGCGACTATGGCGAGATTCAAATTGTTGCGGAGCATGTAGTTGACGCCGAAGCCCCAGAACACCAGGACCCAGAGGACGTCTCGGCAGGAAATGCATTGCTTCGTTCCTGGAATATAATTCAATCTTTTTTTGCGTACGGCAATACTTGTATGTTTCGCATTGAAAATTCAATTTTCAATTCGTTGTGCAATCGAGCTTGATCATTCACTTTTATCTTCTACTTTTTAACATAGGAGCATATATGGAATTAAGGACAAGTGTAATACCGATACAGCTAAGGATGTTCCCAAGACGAGCATATTTTACATTATCCAATAGTTTGTCAAGTATGTACCAATATTTAAATCAAACTGTTTTGCCAATGTCGTCCGGCAATTTCCAGATTCGTCTAACGTGTAGTAGTAAATCATGTTGTCCCTATCTTAGTAATCGCGCAAAACCGCTTTGTAATGATATTTGTCGAGCAATAATTAGCATGTGCATCTGTGCAAGAAGCACGTTTTGGGATTAATTTGGCGACTCTTATCTCTAATATCTGCTATAGACGAAATTGTTTGAGTTTTGCGATAAAGAATTCCATATATAATATATCAATAGAATATCGTTCATTTGTCGCTTTTAGTTTCTGGACCTTTTAATCTCTTAGCATTTTATCTCGACAACTATGACGGTGAAATGTTTTAAATATAATGGAAAATAAATCGTATTCACAGGTGATAGATAACGAGTGTCTCATTAATCTCTGAAATACATATAATTAAATATGAAACGTTAAGTATGACAATCTTTGAGATAATATAATTTTTCTTAGAATATTTCCGTTACGTTTCCATAAACACATTAAATGTACTCCTGAATATTCAACTAATCAGCATTCACTTACTGTACCGCAATAAAAACGAGTCATATATTACTTATCTTTCACTATAATTCAATTATAATTCCCACGCGCGAAAATGATGATTGAAGTGCTACCTCAATCTGTAAATCGTCCCTATATCCACATTTATACAGCCCAAGTATATCGTGAACGTAAACTATATCCGCCCTATAGGCGCACGGAAAAGCGCTTTAGCCGAGTTCCAAGGGCATTTGACGATGCATCAATGATATCATTGTTTCAATTACCACCGCCAGCGGCGATCATCACTACCGCCTTCAATTTATATCAAAATAGAGCTCTCTCGGTTAATTTACAGCTGTAGCGATCAGTACAAGCAGATAATGTACCCGTGCGGTACTCGATTAAGGTGCAAAACGTTTCCCAACTCTATTAAAAGGCTATTATTCGGCTCCCTCGTCCATTATCAATTCCGCTTCGTGGAATACATTTTGTATTTGTAAGTTGGTAAATATGCGCGACTGTACCCGTAAAAGTAAACAAACAATTTGCTTAAACTCTTGATTCAACAATTTAAAAAATCAATTCAAAGATTATAGTTAATTGACATAGTTTTGATTTAGCTCAGAATGAAAATATGCAAGTAACGTAATAGATTCATTAATCTTTTATTTTCTCTGTATAATTTTATTAAATTATCAATACAATTGCAATAACGTCAGTGAAACGTTAATAATCATGTTAATAGTCCGTTAAGAATATTTACATGTATGTATAAAATCACTTTCAGCTATTTCACTATGATTCTAACGATGATAATCTACCAAAAACCACAACGTCCACTTTGCGATATAATTAAAAAACAAAAAAAAAACAAAATCAACGCAGAGTTATAACCACTAACCTTTTGTCATGACCATGTAAACCAAGTCGGATATTTATTTAATTATCCTTCTTCTCCGGCCGCGCAACGCACCGGCACTATACTCGCACACACGCACACACACACACACACAATTCTCGCCGCACGACGACTCTCCAAACGCTCTCACACGCGTTTATTTATCAAAACTGTCGTTTTACTTTAATACGCCGCGCCGACATTCAAGTATATAAATTGCTATTCAAGAAAAAAAAGTCTACTGTGAGTCGCGAGGGAGGGGGGGGGAAGGGGAGGAAGGGACGAGTATAATGTATAGGAAGAATCGCCGCCTTGTAATCGCAATTACGTACAGCATCGAATGGCTCTCTCGTTGCGGTGAATCGAGTATATAGCTTCGCAGCCGTATTATGTTTTAATTCACCTTCGTGCACACAGACTATGAACCGACGTACGAGAGAAAAAAAAAATTAAAAAAAAAAAAGAAGAAGAGCCACACGCCACGAGGATCAAGATCGCGGGCAAAACTCGATCCGATCGTCGGATCGAAAAATTCAAATGAAATCCTCGATTCGCATATTTTCTATATCTCCGTGCCACAACGCGAACAATAGGTTTCTTTCTCCTAGTATTCGACGAGGGAAAGAAAGAAGCTGCCGACGCGGAACCGATGATTACGAGGAGCGTCGCACGGTAGTAGAGGAGAATATATGGACCCAGAGCTGTATAGGAGCGCTTCGAACTGCGCGTGGCCGCGCGTGCACTATATGGGAGAAAAGTGCCCCCGACGCGCGGTGTATATGGAGCTATTATGCGCACGCGAGATAGCTCGACTCGGAGAGTTTATATATCCGAAAGGAACAGCCTTGACTGATAAGCACCACACCGTATGTATATATCACGGCTCGTACATTACACGCGTTACGCACACTATGACAGCGACGCGTCTATTTCGCTTCTATATTAATTTGGATGTGTTTGATTATATCCTGGGCTGCATGCGGTCCGGTTTTTGAGTTTGAACAGTGCCGATAGACAATTTGAAGATGTTTCAAGAATTTATTCATGTAATTACTTTACAACTATTGTATAATGATGAATATTGGTTTAATTTAGTCTGTTTGGCTGGTACACATCCTTATTTGGAAGTTTCAAGCATAGGTTTAATATAATGGCTATTTATATTTTCCATTATCTTTCACATGAATCCCCGAAAAAGAAAACTAAAAATATAATCAGCTCATCCCCTATTAGACTTTACGACTACTTTCTTTACCAAATTTAGATGTTTGATTTTTTAAAGCTCAAAAAAATACACGTTTCTATATATTATATCTCATTTTTTATTAATCGGATTCGAAATATTCCTACCTGGGCTTGAAATCATTTATTCAAATAGTTTTTATCGAAAGCTTGTCATATGATTTTAAAATGTGTGTTATAGATAACATATATTCCTTTAATTGACAGTAAACATTATGTATTTGTAGATAGTTATCTTTTATTGAATAACGTAAATAACACGGGCTTTCAGAACCTGAATAAATAAAACATCCTAATTGATTCTCTATAAATACTCCAAACTAGTTATCGGTACACTTCTAATCCACGTTATTTTTTTTTACATAAGATGCCTATAAAAATAATTTATTATAAACTTTATAAACATAAAACTTATATCTTCTTTAGATTTTTGAAAATCTAGAACACTAAAATTTGATTTTTTGTTTTTATGTATAGGTACGATAGGTAACTTACTTCCTTCTATTTTTTATGAAAATAACCTAACACGTTATTTTATAGATAACAATAGGAGCTTTTCAGTTATTCCAGTTACGTTGAAACAATATCTTTGCAAATCTGTATTTTTGCTGTGTTCTTAATTAGAAGATAAAATTTTAACTTTTATTTTCTATAAATTCAATTTGATTTCCTACCATCAATTTAGGTATTATGGATTGTGGCAATCACAATGAGTGTAATAAGCGATTACGAAAAATGATTGAAAAAATAAAGCAAGAAATCGTCGAGGTATATAAGATAAGTTATTCAAATATTTGTATCGAGAGGTCTATTGTATTTAATCATTTATGAAACACGTAGGTAGACAAGTTTATCAAACAATGTAACAGTGACGTGTCAGTATCAGAAACTAGTAGCTACAGACCATGTAAAAGTGAAAAGAAGCAAATTATTGATGCAATCAAAACAAGCTCGCCCTCAGGTTCCACTTTAATACAAAATTTGGTAGCACACAGAGCCGAAGTAAAATATGTATTAGAAGCCTATACGAAATTAATGCGAAAATCTGAAAAAATAAAACGATTGCAAAAATATCAGCTCGATGAGGCAAGTATTTTATCAGTTTGCTTTATTTCACGTACTTTTCTAAAATTTTATGATCGTAGGTGAACAAAATCGATTTCTGCCTGAGAAATGATGTTATGCCAATGATGAAAGATCGAGATAAAAGTAAATCTGTTGATTCAGAAAAGGATTCGAAAAAGGATTCGGAAAAGGATTCGGAAAAGGATTTGGTAAAGGATTCGGAAAAGGATTCGGAAAAGGAGTTGGAAAAGGATTTGGTAAAGACATTTGAAGAACTATTGTCACAATTTCGTGAACTCACTGAAGAATATGAGGCAGAAGATAAACATATAGCCGATCGCTTAAAACGGATAGCGGATGAAGACAGACGTGATAAAATTTTATTTAGTCTTGTGATTAAGTGCGTACGAAGAGCATTTGATATGCAAGCAAAATTTAATTGCAAACAAGCAGATGTGAGTCTTATTCCGCAAAATGCCGAAACAATAAAGCTGCAAAGCTTACTTAGGATTTAAAATAATTCTCTACAAGTAATTTTCTTAATAGAAAATATAAATTTATAATTACAGTTCATGCAGTATGCATTCTCCGATTCACAATGCGAAGACACTGAGGTTTCGGACAATTTCTCATGCAGTACCTAGAAGATAAAGGAAGTGCAGTAAGCGAGAAACTAGTACGCAGTTTACTCTTATCGAACGTTTATTTCAGAACAAATTTTCCATCTCATACACATTTCTCCACCACTTGTATGGCGCGTGCGCGCACGCATTTAAACTGACTATAATAAATAATATGAGATAAAGTGTATTTTTTTGGAATACGTAACAGCAATATATACTATATCATATATATGTTATGTCTCGATTGTATTCTCTACAAAATAGCTTAGAATCGCATTTGTACGCACTATATCTCGCGGTTAAGCTCTCGCGGCCTGCATGTATATAAGCGGCCTCCCATTCTGATCCATCTTCGTTAAATTCGCTATTCTTTTCTTTTTTATTAAGGTACATTGTCGGTAAATGAACCGTATATGCCAACGACCGATGATAACAAGGACAAAAATCGATATTTCTTAACCTTTATCTTTATAGCTGTCTAGCTCTCGTAAATTACATGAATTCATAGAAATGGCTTTTGCAATTCCGAATTAATTAAATATAAACGTTAATTATTTTACAAATTATACTCAAACTGTAAACCAAAATTTAAGAAACATATATTTTATTAATACAAACATTTAAATTAAAAAATCATTTACAAACGTTCGACGCACAGAAATACAAACTGTAAAATAACAATATTAGTCCTTTGTACATTGTACGTGTAAGATCATGGTCGGGCGACTAGATTTGCGCAATGACAAGATCCGAAGGTTCAGTGCGTGACAGTTTCTTCGATTATATCTACCTATGTTATCTTGAAATAATTCGTCAAAATTTGGCCTACATCTATAGATGCTCTATTTGAGCACAGGATCTTTGGAACTTGTGTGCGTTCTACACAGGTATATAATGTGTACGATCGATTAATGGAAGCGTCGACGCCCCTTACGATATATATTTAGATCTGAACATTTATTTAAAAAAAGTCCATAAAATATTTTTAATAGAAAGTAGTTTATATGATAAAGCGAGGTAAAAGCATAATTAAATGCTTGCGAGATAATAAATCAAGTTGAAAAAGCTACTTAATTATATATCTTAACGGCTATTGCTTAACATGATTTTGCAAATAAGCAAATTTGCAGCACAAAGCTTTTCTATTATAAATACATTACAAAACATTACAACATGTTTACATAAATGCTCAGCTCAAAATACATTGGCACATATTATGCCTATATATTTAATTTATCGCAAATGCATATATTATTATGATTTGAATCAGCAATTATTACTGTTAAATATTAAATAAATTAAATTATAGTGGAAATAGCAAATTAATGCTATGCGATTATCACATTCTACGACCCGGGAGAATAACGAGTAACAAGCGAGGATCGGTGAATGCTACGAACTCTTTCTCTTTAAAGCACCTGCACTTAACTCTTTATCCGGTGCTCCACCTTCACATATCGTAGGTTAAAGTACGATTTGAACATTGGTCGCTTAATTTCTTTTTATACTCGGTAAGTCATCAGAAATACTAATACGATACTAAAAACATTTTATAAAAGACTCTGTGGTATTCGGCACCGGTTTAAATACTGAAGGACGTATTTTGTTGATGTATCATATAAATAATACATGATTACGAGCACACACTTTGATATACGAATTCGTTAAAGCATAGATTCATCCTATACTTAATGGGAACATCAATCAATACTTATATTAATATAAAATACGAACTTCGATTATTGTAAATACAGTAGAACCAACAAAGTGTCACAAGCGTATTACAAAAGTACAAAAAAATGTCAAAAAACTTTCAAACTTATCTTTTGCCAGATAAAAAGTTAAGAAGATTGATCTATGTTTATTATTATAACATAGATTCGCAAGTTCTTTAATTTTGTAGAAGATGAAATCGTATTTACATGTATTCAGAATACAACAAATGGAAGGAAGTTTGTATATACTATAGTATTATCAACAGCACAGCTGTCTAATTTTTTGATGGGGTTATAATCGTAAGTCTTAAAGAGAACTAATTTTTATGTATGTTGTTTGCTCAAATAAGTTTGTAGTTCCTAAACGATATTTTATAAACTCGTTTTAGAAGTAAAGGTCAAAGCATGTGTTCACCATTTAAACTTTGTACGATACAAATATTGTTTCTCAATCACTTGTCGCAATATTTGATTTGATATTTGTACCTTTAACAATGGTTATTCTCATAAAAAATTTAAATATTATGCTTTGATTTAAATTTTAATGCTATCAAAGACAATTTTGATTCTTCGATATGAATAAGTTATTTTAAGTCTCTCAGAACTTAGACTACAACCCCTTAATACGATTTATTATCTTTTTTGAGAACACGCTCATTTATCTACTGTCCTATAATAGTACGATTTAATTTTTCAACGGCGAAGGTGGGTCCATCGCGGAAATCATCGCTTTGACGACACTTGCCGCAGCGAGTGCAGCGTATGGCTGCCATTCCTTGCCTCGCGAGCCATCCTTATAGTCGGCAATACCGCGTACAACAGCAAAGCTATCGCGGCAATTGCCGAGAATGCTGTCAACTACGGCATCCATTTCTGCATCGAAAGCAAGAATACCGAAGCGGCTGGAGAACTTTTGACGTAATTGATCGTCACGGGCGACTCGTCGTCCTGACGCCACTGGAGCTAAATGAATTTGGGGGCAACCGTCGTTTCTAAAAAAAAATAGATAATTTAATTTAATTTTTGAACAAGATTTGTTCTTACTTGTATATAAAGTAACTTTTTGTAATCAATAAATATTTACCTTGCGTATGTAGCATCTCCTTTGGGAGCACTTGGATGCGCAACTTCAATTACGTCTCTTTCTCCAATATTCATGTAAAGTTTGTCAGACTCAGCTGGTGGAGCTTCAAAATTATGCTCAGATTGTATGGCTAAATTCTTAAAGCCGTCGCGTAAAAACTTTTGCCAAGGAGGATTAAAACCTTCACTTGCATTTACCTATAAAAATACATAAATTGATATAACGGATGATTATATTTACTAAATGTTATTTTAATAATAAGAAATAAAGAAATTAATTTTTTCGTATTTTATGCAAGTGTGTTATTTAACAACTATTATTAAAATTTGTTTTGTAGCTCAGATAATATATTTGAAATATTTTTAAAAAAATAGTGGAAAAAATTTCAGATTCATAAAGAAGTTTTTTGTGGAAGTAGTATATTGATACCACGTTTAGCATAATGAAGTCATTCTTATTACAATTCCATATAAACTGGTTTATGCCTCACTGATTTAAGAAATATCGATTAAATTTAAATGAATTTAAAAAATTTAACTTTTTTATACCTAATAAAGATGAAATAATTTATATTTTAGCTATATGTATGTTTAGAAAATATTACTTTTTAAATAAAAAAAAATCCTTTTCAACGATTAGCAAAATTATTTTCAATAAAAAAAAAAGTGAAAGATGCTCGACCTCGAAAAAAACTTACTTGTTTCTTAAGATTGGCAGCGATATCTTGCAATCCCAAATTACTTGGACAATACTCTTTAGTTTCGAACTGGTAGCTGCCGTCGTCGCGCATCTTCGCGCTCTCACAATACATATAGACGAACTTGTTATTCAGCCTCGTGGGATAAGAAACAACGACGTCGCCAAGCCTAACGTGCTTTTTGTAATCGGTGTAATGAGGCACACCGCCCCCCACGCCCACGAGGAAGACGTAGTCGACTTTTTGGAATGTGCCGAGCAGTCGAGTCGTGGTATTGCCGGCGGCGGTCATGGCCTCGCGCGTATGTCCCACCGTAGGCAGCTTTGTGCAAACGATTCTGTGGGCGCCGATATCACCCAAGGTATAGACATTGGATTCGCCTGCAAGAAAGAAGACGATAAATGAGCTTGATTCGAAGAGCAGGAAGTTTTTTTAGACACACAATTGAAGCAATCATAATATATTGGCTAAGGGGATAGCTGATGTGTGTTCCCACCACCACTGGCTTCCTGTACAATTCCAAAAGCAATGACACATATAGGGAATGGCTTTATTCTTCGGTTCATTTGCTTTTTCAAAGAGGGTTTGACAATGCCATTTTCCTTTGTGCAAGTTGCGAGAACCTTTTATGTGACTATTTGGAACGTCATATAAAAGTTGTCGCTATGATATATTATTCTCTATAATTGCAAAAACATTACTTTATACTTATTTATTATTGAATATGTTAGAACGTAATTGCAAAATTAGTTTAAATAAAGTCAAATTAAATTTACATTTTTTTTATACACGAGATTAGAGAAAAACTATATCCGTAATTTCTTCAAGTTAATTAAGATTCTACTCTGTTAATTGGAGGATGAAAGTTTTTACAAATCGTTAAGAACCATTTTAAATGAGTAAAAGAAGAAAAAATAACAATTCTTCACAACGGAAGTTCTTGGAATGAAATATTATTGTAATTTATGTACTTTTTTATAAAAAGCTTAAAAGACAGTAAACAGTAATGAAATGGACGACACGTAAGCGATGAGCGACGAAAATAACGGCAGGCGTTATTCCGATGCTAACTTTACCGAAACGGATACGCCGAGTCATTCGTGGGTGTTTGGTAGTTGCATTATTGAGAGAATTAGTCGGTGAGGTTTCTGCATTTTCACTTCCTAAAGGTTCATGCGAAATATTATGGGTTATAATATTACATATAAAGTTATAATTAGTATTATCACTAAAAATTGAACAAAGTATTTATTATGTCATTAAATCTGCTGAGTTAAACGATGTTATCAAGGTTAATTGTTTATCTTTATGATATCGACTTTTTACTCACCAACGGTATTATATCGAACAAACGTTTCTTTATTTTCGATCATTGAGTCCACAGCGAGTTTTTCGCAGTACTGTGCTGTAATTATAGCTATGGTTGGCTGCTTTGAGCTGGCCATCGCAGGCATTTGTTTGACGACCTAAAGAGGAAATAATTAAGTTAATTACATAGTACTCTTTTCTATAAAGTAAAAAGAAATTTCTGTTATAATTACTTGAATTTGAACATCTTGGTGTACAACTCTTGTAAAGGCACCATTATCCATTGCCACAACAAGACCCTTTTTCTGCAATTCAGCTAATTTTTCTGCCACAGCATCAGCATCCCATCCATGATCCCTAAATAAATAATAAGAATAGTAATAAAAAATTTGAAAGTGATTGAGAATCGATAATTATTTCAAACATACTCTGCTAAATCTTGTAAAGTTAATGGGTTTGGATAGGCAGATTCGATCAATTCTAAAATTTTTTCCGTAGTAAGCTCCATAATTTGAGTGCCTCCTAAAATAGTTTCATCCATAGACACTGAAAATTGTTTAAAAAATCTGTTAGACTGTAGTTGAAATTGTTTACATAATAAAATATATGCATGCATGTGCCTACATGTGAATTTTCACACTCATAATTACTTATTACGTGTTTAGATTTCGGTCACGTCGCGTTGTGCCAGATATATAACATGACTAATATAAATGAAGCTTTATATCTGAAGCTTCAAATATGTAAGTTAAGTTATCTAATTAAATAAAGCAGTTTTAAAAGTTAATAAAATATCAAAATGCATAAATGATTGCATTCAGAATAAAATAATTGAGTATTTGAGTTTATTAATACTAGTTGTAATAATATTGGACATTTAACAGTGAATTATTTAAACTTTTAGCTTTAAGTGATTAACATAACTTTTGAAATCTATTGAAGAAGACAAGCTGTCATAAATGCCTATTATATGCCTACTATATACATTTGCATATGACCTATATAATTTAATTGAATTTCTCTCTTACACTGTTTGATCAATATTGTTATGGTTACTTATCTAGTATTCTATTCTCCTTTAAAAATAATTGATTACAACATGTAATGCAATTTGAATGATAAAAATATTCTTACGTGGTCTAACTGGAAATTCAACAAGTTCCGCAATTTGTTTTAATTCCACCTCTACACGATCAATGGTAGGGTATTTGTGCTGTACTAATTTCATAATTTTTTTAATAAATCCAACATAATCTGTAACATAAATATATCCAATAAGAATATGTTTGTAACCATATATACTACTAAAATATAATTTAGTTTCTTACCTCGAGGAAACTCTTGTGGACTAACAAGTTCTCTGAAAAATTCTTGTGCTACAGTTGGTCGTGTCTCTGGTGGTAAATTGTCCGCAAACCAGAAATTCAAAGTTCTTTGTTCCTGTGTGTGGCTTCCACTTTGTGCGCTTACAAGGAATACTTTGAATTGTAGAAATAAATGTGCTGGCTTTGCAACATCATCATGGGCTAAAATAGCGATATCATTATCATTGTACAGAAAATTTTGAAAATACATTATTAACATTGTGAAAATGTGATCATAACTATTACCAGTCATCTGTTTATTAATAATAATTCCTTTGTGATCACCACCAGCCACATGAACATCTTTTTCATCGCCATTGGTAGTTGATTCAACTGCTTGTTTCTTTCTCTCAATGATCAAAGTCGTTGAATTTGCAGTCTTGCACTTTGGTGTCATGACAATTTGCTCCGCTGCATACATAAATATAAAAAGCAGACATTAATTCAATTGTCGTACCAGCTGCAAAAATACATTTCACACATCGGAGGTCACAATTCTATATATTAACCAAGGCTAACTCTCACTTTTTGCGGTCATCCTATGACTAAACTAAGCAAATCGAACAATCAGATTAAAGTGGTTCTCAAGGCCATAATCGGTTTTTCTGACAGAAAAACTCTAGATAACTTGATAAAACGCACATTGAACGTCGTTTCAACAGTCAATGTCGCACCTGATAACAGGTAAACGTGTATAGATAACAGAAAAAAGAGCATTTCTGACTCACCCATTTTCGTGAATTATGCTAATTAGAAACCGTTGCAATTGTGTAGATAGCTGCCTGTTGTAACCAGTGTTGAGTCTCCTCCCCGTTCCCGTTTTTCGCGGGTGCAGCGATGAGCCAAGGATCGACGGTACGTGTAAACAAGCGTCGCCGAAAACTAGCAGGCGATTTTTTTGTGCTCAGCAGCTGCGCCCAGTGCCAGTATAGTTGCTACTGCGCCCATCAAATGCCGCGCGCCAAGCATTGCGGGAGAAAACGACGGTGAGACTGGTGTAGTAAGGTAGAGGCATATGCCAAACGGAGCAGAAAGCAGTAGTACAGTCGAGCACGCGCAGATATATCTTCCCTCTCTCTCGTTTGCGCGGACTCCTCTCCAGCCACTCCAGCCGCACTATAGCAGAGTGCCAATATAGAGCGTGGGCTCAGCGATTCCAGTGACATCTGCGCTGGAATTGGATCCGCGAGATGATCAGCTCTCCGAACAGAAGCAAAAAAAGCCTTTTATTAATCATCATCTCGTGGTAGCTATGACGTAGTCGATAAACAGCAATGAGCGATTTTGCCGTACGATGATTCAATCTGTAAAAATAGAAGGACTCCGCTAATTTGCATATATTCGTCAGAGTTTCAATTATATATACATGAGTATACTGTGCATATATGTTATATATATTTTCATTTTCATTTCAGATGACAACATAATTATATATTAAGATATAAAGGTTAATAAGGATTCATAATAATAAATAATACGAATGAAAAATAAATAGAGATGCCAGATATTTTTCCTATGCATTATACATAATAATCAGTTTTCAGTTTTATATTAAACCTCGAAATCTTCAAATAATTAATTTTTATTAAGTATTTTTCAGAAAATTCATCATGCAATTTTAATGCATATCGTCTATCGCTCATAGATATAGCTCTTTGTCTTTTCAGTACAAATCGTTGTATATATAAAAAAAAAAGTATATAAATCGTGTATGTTAAAAGTCAGCAATAATTCAGTTATAAAAATTTACTCAAATTATGCAAACTTGTTTCTCGTATGGATTTCACCTATACTTATTTTTTCTTTACTTGTATAAAAGTACTTACTACTAAATCAATGCAAAGACAAAATTAACTATCTAGCTATAGTATTTGTATTGCAGGCTGATATATATATACTTATAAGCGTATATCAATAAATATATTTATATCAAATATAGTTTCAACAAATAATTATAACAATCTTAAAATTTATCCTAGTTAAAATTAGCATAATTAAAGATATTAACTTTGAAAAAGAAAACGTATTTATTATTTCTGTTACTGGTACGGATGTATTAAAAGCGTGAAAACAATGTTGCAAAAATAAAAATAGTGATTATGCGGATTACATAATTATAATAATTATTACGACAATGACATAAGCGGCTATTTTTGAAAAAAAATTAACTGTTTTTCTAAAAGATTTTATTACTTTGATTTTGTCGATAATTTAATACCTATATTATAAAATATTTAAATATAAATGGAATCGTAAGCTTTTTTACAATAAAGTTATAATAACTGGATTTTTCGCATCTGTTTTATGTATCTGAATATGCATATCTGTATATCTGTGTATGGTATTTTGTGTAAGTTAGGTGTGGCCAATACCTAATCAATCAAAATGAAATTATAGGAAGTGATTACAAATATTGATATAACAATCAAATTATTATTGATGAATGGGATTAATATTAATATGCTATTAACCTTAACAGCTTCATCCAAACTATGCAAGCTATATATAAATAGCAGAATTTTCTTTATAGCTAATTTATCAAACAAATGACTTAGTCGCTTCCTACTTTACGATGAAACTGATTAAACACGGCCATAGTGTACGTAATATTAATCCGAATTAAAACACATATATTACACAATAATACCAAGCCTTTTGTATGAGACATAAATTTTAAAAGATACTCTTGAGCGTAACCAAGATAAAACTATTACATACGTCAAACATTTGCAACGTAAATGCGTTACGTAAGCTTAACACAAAAGGAATATACGTTTATCTGTTTGATTAATGGGTTTATAGCCAGATAATGTAGAGGATCGATGACCCATTGCACGCGTAAGTGAATTTGTGAGATTTAAATTGCATTTAAAGTTCTGCGACACTTTCGAGCCGAGCACCGGGACCGTGTATACTGACTAAACGACTCCTGTTAACCGTCTATTATTTAATAGATATCAATTTCACTTCTTAACGGCTCATAAATTTTGGCTGACCTCATTTGGTGGAATTGGCACTCGTTAAAGTTCCATTACTTTTTTCGGGTCTTCGCTTTGAAGCAACTATAGGTACCTATTAATTGACTTCCCCAATTTGAAATCTATACCGTCAATTTGGAATTGTAATGGATACCGTCAACTCTGTTGTTTCCTTTGGAGATAAAAATCTATCGGTTAAGTACGTGTTGTAAAAGTGAAATAGATATGTGAGAATCCGGGGATAACTCAAAGTAGTTTGCGGAAATGCTTCAACTAATACGAAAATATTGTAGGTCTCTGTGTCTCGAAAAACTAGCCGTTTTGTACTACAATGAATTAAATCCCATGACGCTGGTATTTTCTTTTAAAAGATTCTAAATATATTTTATATAATATTTATTTCAAGTAAATCTGTAAAAATTAGTTGATCAAGAAAGCATAAATCTTTTTTAATACTCTATTATCTATTACCTAATTCTATATAACTAACATAAACCTGATAATATTAATTTCTTTTTAATTAACACGTACAAGCGCATAAGCATCGCTTATATTTCCTACATAGATGATTAGTGAGGAAACTTTTATTTTAACATATACGTAAAAAAGGGTTTTGTCATGTTTATTTAAAAATAATTGGCGCGATATTTTAATACTAATGTTACTTTTTTTTATTTTTCTTATCGTAATCGTGAGCTTTTAGTGATTGAATTGGATACTCTAATAATTTGTATATCATACGAGCTATATATACTATCATATAATATACCATACATAATAAGTATAAAAGTTGTAAAGTAAAATATTTGAACGAACATATACACCGATATTATGTATGAGTCAGAAAACAAACGGAAAATAGAAAATGATTAAATTTTCAATTATTCTTGATAAAAGACTGGCTTGTTTTAATGTTCGATATAAGTCTCAGAATAATTTTTTATACGTATTTATACATTCTTTTTATTTCATGTTACTGATACATTGAAACAACGATATAAATTATAAAGATTTTTTCAGATACCATTCACCCGTAAGTAATAAATAAGTTAATTAATTAATTTTTAAATCTGATGCTTAAAGCAGATTATTTCGTAACAACTGTGAGGAATTGAGGATGAAAATTTTGCAATGATAATATTTATTGCTTAAATGTTCAATTAACGTTATTCAATTTTATACAATCATTAATTTTATTCTTAATTTAGAAGTATCCCGTGTATTTAATTTATACATGCAAATAGGTATTTACGCATATAAGGAAAATAAAAGCACATGACTAAAAGTTATAATTCTTTTTTACGCTTTAAAACTACTTTTATAAGAGAAAATCACATGCCGAGTAGGCTGCATGCATATATCAGATATAGAAAGCAAGAGGCAGTTTATTAGAGGGAAGAACATTATAAATCTCTATTTTTACATTATTATAAGAAAATTTTAAAACATTGACGCTTACAACTCTTGTTTAAGTATGTACTTTTTCGAATCTGTTTATGATTGAATAAATCTAAATATGCTAAATATTATTTCTAAAGTTCTTTTTGAAAAGCTTCTATACAATGTTCCAAATATTCCAAACTATCCATGAAAATAGTCTCCAACGCGAAATCTTTTGTTCGAGCGAAATAGTTTTTATTGCCATCGTTTCAAAACAACCGTTCAAAATAATATTAGCGCTCTTAAAATGAAGTAATAAACAAGATTATTATACTGGACATCGCAATCTAATTCGATTTCAATAAAAAAAGACTCGTTACTATTATTTGTAAAAAAGTAACAAAAACATTAATAGTACAGTGTCGAGTCGTACAGAATAAGTAGCGTATTGTTAAAATAAACTATACAACTGAATACTTTTTTTGAGTATCTAAACGAAGCCGGATGCAATCCATTTATTTACTATAAATACATCGCATCGGGTTTTCCAAGTTATTCATACCAAATTTTATTTCCCCGCTGCAGCAATAAATCATCTAAACAGAGCTAAACATTACCTATACACTGGAAATAAACGGATGCTCGCGAAGCAGATTTAATTTTACTTGAAGAATTGAACTTTCCTTGCTTTGCGAAGACGAGATTGAACCGGATTCAAGGAGATTCCACTTGTTTACAGAAATACGGTTTGATATCGGTATAACCCAACGATTAAACTAATTTGTGAGCTTGCATGTCGAAAACTTGAAAAAAAAAAAAAAGAAAAAGAAAACCAAGCAAATTCTCAGCAGCGAAGTTATAAATTTCGCCACAGCGTCATTAAAAAGAAAATATTATGTACCGTCGAAGTTGCATGCGTAATCGCTAGTCTGTCGAGTCAATCCCCGTTGAAAGGCTGAGCTAAGTAGCCACTCTAGCTGGTATATATATGAAACAAAAAATGTATAGCCGAGAGAGTCGCGCTATTAGGCAATATCGATTATCGTACGCCGGCACGCGCACATTAGGCCGCTTATCGGCTCGACTATATAGCGTACCGAGATAGCCTCGGGCTTTGCTATACGATTCTTTTTCCGTCATCATCCATCGGCGCTGCCGAGAAAAGTATCCCCGCCTATTAATTTCATTTCCTATAAACACGCGTCATGTCAGCGCATATAGAAGAAGGTAGATATATTTGGAACCTTTCGTATTGCAAACATCTAAGGTTTACAGTTTATTTGTTTTACAGTGGATTATTTTTCTTCGAAGACTTTTATATTTACAAGTGAAATGTAAAAAAGAGCTTTAAAATATATACTCATTTTAAAGCGGTAATAAAGTTTACGAACTATAAATTCATAGAGCATTTTTTTCTATAATGCATTATTACAGCAATTATTCTACAATGGTGGGATATTTGGCATTTAAATTTTTATGCTCTTTGCATGCCTAAAAAAGCTGATGTCTTTTGTCGTGTCGATAATGTGCGAGTTTGTGTTTTAACAAAGACTAAATTGAAACTTTTTATGTCGAACAGTCAGAGTGGCATTTTTTCGACTTCTTTGTTTCCCTGAAGAATGTAAATATCAGTTGGAATATCAGTGTTTAGAATTTTTGTTTGTTTTAATAGTATCTACCTATATTTTTTGCACAAAAATATTGCATAATTTATAGCCGATACGTCATGCTGCAGCTATAGAGTGTTATTAAACTAATACTTTTCAGGATAAACAAATAATGCCATAGTTGCGACTTCCATTCCTATGACTATAATATCATGTTAAATACTCGTAATTTACAGAGATAAAAAAGTTATCGAGTAATTCTTGAACCACGTATTCTGAATGGAAAAATTGTGAGAAAACTCTAGACTACACATCGTGCATCTATCATGACTGTGGAATTATTTTAAGATTCTTCCTAATCATATCATTGATTTTTTGTTCTATCTCTTTAAGTATTACTTGTTACAATTTTTCATTTTTCTGTACAAATACTCAACTCTGATGTATAATCACATGTTTTCTCAAACTATTAAACAAGAAGAGAAATTTGTTGATACAATTAAAGAGATTGCAAGTATAAAAAAAATCTTTGTTTACGTACTTGTAATGTCTTTCGCTTATCCTAATTAAAAAACAGTGACCATATTGGAAACAATGAACGTAAGTATGACCAACGATCATTACGAAGTATTTCATAAAGATTAGCGCAGCGATAAAGCATTATTAATATTTTATTTACTAATTGCTGCGTAGTTTCATGAATCAATGTAAGACGTTCTATCAATGTGCAGTGATGACGCTCTCCTTCATTAAAGTTTATATTGACAAATCAAACTACTCCGCGAAATCAGTAAATATATTATTTCAAACGCAATAAAAATGCCGAGTAAAATTGATTCGTCGTATTTCGTTCAACACTGTTCCAACTGTAGCTCTCATACCGTTGCCTACACTTTCCCTCGCGTAAATCTTCAAATTTTCTGATCGAAATAGCGAAGCCGTTGTCACGCAGGTAGCGCATGTATATATACATATTTATAACGATCGCTGAACAAGCAGCAAACGATCTCGCAAAGAAAGCCTTTATCATCAATTAAAGTTCAAAGATTAATTGCCGACTTGAATGGCAGAGATCGGCAAAAGTTTTGAGATTGCTCGTCTTCCAATACTTTGCGGCTATATAACATGAACTCTCGCGCTCAGCAGTTTATCTAATTCCAGTTCAAATCGGATTAATGCAATTGATGTATGCGCGCGAAATGTAACGAGTTTATTCGGTTAGCCGCAACACTGCTTGAAATGGCTCGAAGGTCCGCGACTGTACGAAGGTCTGGTGGGGAAAAATAGAGGAAGTAGGCCGGGGATCCTTGGCGGAAATACGTTAATCGATTGTCGGCGAGGATCGCGAGCGAATTTGACCTTTCGCGGGTAAATACATACGCTGCGGGAGCGCGAGGACAGATGCAAAGATTCTTATTATCATACCAGGCAGCTCGATTGCATTGAAGATCACGCGAGAAGCCGAAGGCTCTGCTTCTAGCTCGTTCGAACGGGTTGATAGATCATTGAACGATATTACTCACACGTCTTTTTCTCGCATCGCCATCGTAACGTTTTACTTTTTTTTTTGCTTTCAGTGTCGAACGTTTGAAATACAATCTGTAACGAATTGCCAAGTTGTGGAAGATACTTATATCACGATAATTAAGTTGCTTAAGAAGATTAGTATTATTAATCGCATAATTATAGTTATAAATAATTATTTGGAATTATTCGTTCATTTTGATGCTTTGAGCGCGTGTTGTATAGCAATGAGTACAGCATTATGAAATTTAACGTTTACGGTGGAGAATTGAGGATTCTTAAGAAAATTTCTACCTGCTATATAAGTGAACGATTTAAAGCGAGCGTAAAAAAAGATACGACAATGCTAATGCAGATCTATTTGCTTCGTTGCACTTGGAATAGAATGCAAACCGCATACAAATAAGGGGTACACCTTATTGTTTTAAAAGTCTTTTAAAAGTACTCGACAGTATACCACGCAGTATTGGACTTTGTTTAAATGTATGTATATGAAATTGAAACTTTGGGTACTAATAGATGGATGATCAAGAGCAAATTGATTAAAAACATTGAATATAATTCTTAATAAAAAGACTGTTAAAAGATTTGTAAACGCATAAAAGTATGTTAATATTATTGTTCTGTATATTATTTAAAAATAAATTTAAACGTATAAGTTACGTTTTAAGAAGTCAGAATCACATTAATGAAACAGATTGCCATCTTCGTTATGTCTATTATCTATGAAATACCTCACCCATAAACACATTGGAGTAGATTGTATGGTTACGCGTATTCAGTTTATTACATCCTAAATGCATAAGAAAATACAGTTATTACCTTCCAAGATACTTATAAGATATTTACAATAGTAAAGTATTCGAAAAATGCTATATCCTGCGGTCACGTATGCAGTCACATGCGGCTGACATGACGCTAACGCACATGGCAATGTTTCAGCATTGGTTGACGCAACAGTTCGGACGCTATGCGCGCTATTACGCCCGTATCCTTATACATCCGCAATTTACAGAGGTAAGTTAGTACGTAAGATGACATGTTCAAACGTTACAGTCGAAAAATCATCGAAGAAAAAAGAACAAGGCATAAGAAACAACCTTTTTATAATACTGCAATTTGATAGATCAACTTTTTTTCACTTATGATTTGAGAACTAATTAAACACGAGCTTACTTTCGTCCCGCTAGGCAAAGAAATTTTTAATTTTTATCTCGGTCTTAACGGGTGTTAAACTTATTAAAAAAAAGAAAAGAAAAGTACGAATAATGTCGTTTTCGTGTTCCAAGTCTCCTTTTACCCTGACTGGTTTCTAATTAATATCCAAAAAATAATATTGATTACCTATTTCTCGTGAATTTTCCCATCCAATCGTTTTACCATTACCACGAATTCCCATATGCCTACGTGCCCAATCTCTCGTATAGGCTCATCTTCAAGTCAGCTTATAGAAGAAAAAAATTCCAAAGTAATTAAAATTCTGCACTGGTCGTTTTGAAGCCGTGGTAAAACGAACGTATTATACACACATACATATCGTGTACCTGCAATCCGCGTTTTTATTAAGGCTGCACGTGACGAGCCAAGGAGAGAGACGATTTTTACGGTGGTAGAGAAAAGATGATGAAGAAAAAGGAGCTGCGCCGGATGACGCTTTGGATTGTTAATTGTAGACGTTGATGGCCGCGCTGTTACCATCAGCAGCAGTAGCAGCAGCGACGGAGTCACGCGACGAGTGTAGCCTACTTACAGGCTGTGCGTCTAGCGCCAGAGCCGCGGGACCGATTAGCCGCGAGGGAAAGTGTCCGCTGAATGATGCACGAGAGACAGACGCTTTGGCGGAGATGAGCCAGTCGCCTTTTTTCAAAGCTGCTCTTACGCTTTCGAGGCTGGCCGATGGTTATTTTGCTCTGCGCTTGGTGAATTTTAAAAGTTCTATTTCAATTTGGCTCGCGTTGCATGTTTTGAAAGGAATAAAGTCCTTTCGTGCTTTTGCGGGACAGCTGTAATGTTTTTGATATCGATAACCTTTGTTCTTTTTTTAAATCTCTTTTAAAAAATACAATAAAATTCTTTGAATATTTATATATTATTCTTACAACACTTATACGTACGACTTGACGAAGAAGTCTGGAGACAAGAAATCGCTTTGCGATAAGTATGTAGGTTAAAGTCAACTCAAAGTTCCAAAATGATGTACAGACGAGGGAACAACAAAGTTTGTTTTTAAAAGCATCACCTCGATTCGGAAGAAATAACGATTCTCTCATTTTATTGACTATTGGAATTTAATTCAATAGTTTGTAAACATATAGTGTATAAGATAAGAGCCGTGTATAAAAGAAAGTTGAAAATTTCAGTGAATTATGTGAATAATTACATGGTTTTTTTCACAGGCACAACTTTCTATCGATCGTCATTCTTATTCAGAGATATTTCACACAAAAAAGACAGCAAAAATAAATGACGAAAGCAACAAAAATGCTGCTATATCGATATACACCTACTATATGTTAATTTAAATGGTTGTCATTTTTTAGCTTCGTATAAAAACTATGTATATAATTTAATAATAACGGTGCACGGCCATGCATCTTCCCGAATATCGCATTTCGCATACAAATAATAATCATTTCGCACCGTGTTTACACAACAACGATAATTTTATCCGCATAAAAAATAATTTATTCAATTCCAACAGGATGCATTAATCTCCAATAAGTCGCATATATGCATATAAGCCAACCGAAGCCTCTCGTTTAGTTTGCCGCCCGAAAGGAATCACCACACAATCTTTGCCAAATCGATGTTTTTTATAAATACCCCGGCAAAACTTGTTTTCCACTTTATTGCTAAAAAAGAAAAGCGCACAAGCGTTCGATCAGCTCTGACATATATCGACATACCGCTGCAGAGACCAAATGTCTGCCTTATACGCGCGTTTTTATCGTCGCAGAAACGACGCGAGATATGATACAAATACTATTTATCGCTTATTATATATATCTGAAGTCTATACATCGTTGCTGACGGGTGTTCTTCCCTCGTCGGTCCTCGCAGTGTTTATAGTAATACTACGAGTCGTGCGATCATTTATACTATATTTATATATGTAACATTTTGTGGGCTCGTCAACACCTAGTTACACATCATCGTAGCATTGCACAAACGGCAAAAATTATGTAAATAAACGTGCGGCAAAGGCCTTGCAATCAAAATATTTGTTTCAGATCGTTGCGGACGTAAAAGCTTCCATGCGAACTTATGACAAGCTTGACCAATATCAAAATATAGGTTCTAAATAGATAATGGAAACTTTCGTAAAGTAGATCGCTGCTCGAGCTTCTGTAAATTCTCAACTTAACGCATTTAATATCACTTATCGAGTCATTGCGAAACGCTCGGGTGCAACGTATAATACATTCGGACACACCAAGCGAAGGGTCAACGTACGGCCGAGAGACGCAATTCTCACGTGAGAGCGAGAGGAAAATGCGACTCTATATACGCGGATGCTTTCCGCGCGCCTCGTCGAGCTTGGCCTAGTTATAAACGAATGCACGGACACGTATTTCCATGCCGCCCGACAACTTGAGACGTGCACACAGTGCACTTTATATTGCATACGTGTGGATCGATGCATAGGCCCCGCGGGGGGACGCGAGAGCTTTCCGTGCCGAGTTGCCCAATGGAAAGCTCGAATCGCTCAATGTGCCTATGTGGATGCTGCGATTGTAGTTGTAATGTACGGAGAGTTTGAAATTATGTTTTTGACGGAGTTTCGGTTTAGTATAGCTCTACGAGGAGAGTATGCGTTATGTGGGTCGCAGAGCGGAGGTTTGTCGGCGAGACGGAAAAAAGGGTTTTTTTTTCATACACTCTGAAATTTTGGTTCGTGGATTGAAGTTAAATTTTTTGTACTTTGGAGATTTATGATTCGACTATTAACTCGCCGGCATATAATTTACACGTTATTTTTATTACACGTATTACAATATTTCTGTTGCACGTATTAGTTAACCCATTAACCACCAAATGTCGATTTTTTCTTCTCAACTTTCGACGCTATAATTTTTAATGTAAACATCCTGGGGAAAATTCCAAATACAGTGTTTCCGATAGTATAAAGTTTCATCTTTCAAATTCCTGTGCCAGAATTGATCTAAACGTCAAATTAAAAAAGTTATAGCTTATTTTTCGGGGAAAATACGTGATTTTTTAATTTTTTTTTCAAAAATTCGATTTTTTGTATTTGGAAAAGCCTTGTAGTGGATGCTTGTTATTTAGATCAAAGGTGATCGGAACATCTTTTTGAAACCTAGTCAGGACTTTTCAATTTTATTCGTTAGAAGCCGAGCTATTGCAATTTAAGCGTTGGAAATAGTATTAAATTCCGTAATTCTGAATTATATAGTATACGAAAATTTTTGCTAATCATCTTATTAGTTTCATGTGAAAGCTTATCTTTTAAACTTTAATTTCATTTTTTAGTCGAATCTGTAGTATTTTTTCAAGCCAAGATATCGAAGTTGGAAGATTTAATAATCTCAAACTACCAACCTATAGATATTGTCATTTTGGTGCAACCTACGAAAATATCAGAACATGAGTTTTTTTCATTAAACTGTAATATCTTGGTTTGAAAAAATCGAACAGAGTCAAATCAAAAAAGAAATTCAAGCTTAGGAGACAAATTTTATAGTGAAATTGGTTAGATTTATGAAAAAAAAAAATTATTTAAATCGTATATTCCAAAAATTTAAATAAGAGGTGTTTTACGTAATTAATGTTATTCTCAATATTTAAAGAGCAATATCTTGGCTTCTAATGAATAAAATAAAAAAATTCTAGCTAGGTTTCAAGGAGAAGATGTTCCAATCACCTTTGATCTAAATAACAAGCACCCACTAAGACTTTTCCACATTCAAAATATCGAATTTTTGAAAAAAAAAATTCAAAAAATCACGTATTTTTTCCGAAAAATAAGCTATAACTTTTTTAATTTGACGTTTAGGTCAATTCTGGTACCGGATTTGAAAGATGAGACTTTATACTATCGGAAACACTATATTTTGAATTTTTCCCAGGATGTTTACATTAAAAATTATAGCGTCCAAAGTTGAGAAGAAAAAATCGACATTTGGTCGTTAATGGGTTAAACGAATTTTTGAAATGACAGCTTTTTTTCTTTACCTCGTAGAAGCTTATTTTAAATGTAACATATTATTTTGTAAGGAAAAACCTATCCCTTCATTATTCCATAATACGAGATAGAAATTGAATTTCTTTCGTAATATTCAAGATTGTTCTATTATCTTAAAACTTTATGGAATTATACCCATATTGAAAATCTAGAATTCCATTACGATGATGGAGAAAGTTCTACGATTATGACATTGCAGCAAAATAACACGCGCAATATAGTGTTTACACTTTCTGTTTATAATAACAGAACTAAAGAAGCCATGCTGGGAATTATATATATATATATATACATTGGAAATTCCGTTTTGCAATTAGAAAAATAGTTTATTGCAGAAATAAAACACAAATTATTCAATAATATCTTTTTTGAATTGCGGCTCGTACTTGTGGGCGTGATTGTGTACTTCCGCTTCCAAGTATTGATTACTTAACAAACTATTACACGGTTATAAATAATAATTTAAAAAAACTTTATTACAAATCGATGTGCATGGAAAATTTACTCGAAAATTACCAGATATTTGTGCGTAGTAATAGATTTCGTTAGTATTGTGTGACTAATTTCTAAAGAAAAACTTCATATTGTTTCAGAGAAATACAGATTGTAAAATCATTAGTATCGAAAGACTAGAACATAGAGCTAGAAACTAGTTAGTTTTTTTTAACAATGAATATCCCATAATTATTAGCTGGAAAACTTATCATTCACTCGAAAAACGCAAAAGCAACGCTTTGATAATTTTCGTGTTTGCGGCCTCGTCGCTTTATCGATGTCTTATCAAAGCGTAATACAAGAAACTGTTACTTTTTCTATCCTAATTTGTGGCATATCCGTTGCCGTATAAGCTGATCCAAATCCCCCCTGATGCAAATACTTTATTTCATTTCAAAATACGACGGATCATAATACAGACGCGCGCGCGGTATAATGTTTGAAAACGCATTCGACTGTTACATCAGCGCTCTCGCGAAACCGGCTCGAGAGAGCACGCAGATATATATGTATGTATGTATATGTATAGGAGGTTGCAATCCATAGAGGAACGGACGAAAGAGCCGCGAGCGTTAACCGACGAAATTCTTCAAAAATTGTTCGTCGAACAGCTTTATGACAATATTTAGCGCGATAGCGTAATGTACAAGAGATACATGTTGTACTGGGAAATCGATGAGATAATTGCGAGTCTGGCGACACTTTGCGCGGTAATTAACTGTGAAACAGGTTACCTGCAGGCTACCTGTCTTATACTATATTCTGTACTTTTCTATACTACGATTTAAAATGATTCACAATTTATGTAATATTAAAGCTATTTTTTTTATCATAAAACTTCGTAGTACTCAAATGTTTCTATCTAATTATGATTTTAACATCTTATAGTTTTCGCTTACATATTAATCACCATGAAGCTTGTTTTTTCTCTCAAAGAAAGCAAATAGCATAAAAGTGAAAGCTCAGGTGTCTTTTGCAACACGTTCAAGCCTGCATAAAGTGTAAAAAAACTTTTATCTTCATCTTTAAGTAGTTTTCTCTATACCGAAGCCGAACTTTGAACATTAAGAAAGCTACATACGTGACCCCAACGCGCTTTTAAATCTAAATATAGCAGCGCAATTTCGAAATTATTCACAGTTTATGGCGAATCTCGTGCAACTATGTATACGATTGACCGCAGAGAACCACCTCTCCCCCTTGCAACCTCCCCACGAAATACTCGAAAAAGATTACACGGACGAAACTTTGCACGACGGCCACATGACTCCACGGCTTTCCTTCGTTTCATCATCAGAATCTTCCATCTCTCTCTCTCTCTCTCTCTCTCTCTCTCTCTCTCTCTCTCTCTCTCTCTCTCTCTCTCTCTATCTCTATCTCTCTCTCTCTTTTTGTTCGCACAGCCCTTATCTATATACATACCGCAAGGCGGTTACAATGTAAAAAAAAACTTCACGAGTCGCGCGCGCGAACGCGGCGCTTATTCCCTTCCCTCGAGCGTTCAGCTTTTATTCTTTTTTGCTCTCACAATAACGCGCGGGTGGGGAAAACTGGGGAGGGCGCGCGCGCAAGCCTGTTGCACGAGAGCGCCGCCGAGCCGTGAGTTCAAAACGAGTTGTTGTAATGCAGCGCCAGCATCTTCGGCTTCAGTTCGATTTCTGTGCTTAACTTCGACGCTTTAAAACCCGGTGGATAACCAGAGAGAAGCCCATCATTTTGTATTGTGTTGGATCTTGGAGACTTGTGCCTTGTTTGATTTGGCTTTTGGCTTCGTTTGTGCACTTCGGCTTTTTTATATTAATACGTTCAAAGTACGAATATTTACTTTTACCTTTTTCGAATTCATTTTTTCGTTCGGTACAACTAATATATCCGCGTTGAATAAAATGACGACACATGTGGTGTATCTTCATTTTTATAATATTTACGGTTTTGTTTCAAGTCTGTGCTTTTTTGGTTGTACTTAAAATAAATTGGAATAGTGCGCGGAGTAAGTCGTAACGTCTGAAAAATTTTTACGTAAATCACAAATGAAATTTGAAATAATGCACAAAAGTAAAACATTCCTACAACTTTTCAATTTATCGAAATACTGAATTTATATGCACGCTAGGTCGCATTATTATTATCTCAAAACTTATGCGATTCACCGGGTAAGACGAAAACTCAAAGGAAATTTATCACCACCCAATTATATTTCGATAAAAGATAATAGTTTCTTGTCTTTCGTATAGACATAATACTCGGTCAACGTTAAAGCACAGACATACCCTTTTATCAAAATCCGTCAGATTAATTATTCCAATATGTTAAAAAGCACGATAAACTTTGCAGGATATCAACAAGTATACAGTGCGAGTTGGCGGGAAAAATAAAAAAAAAACAACTCTCGATTTTTGCATCAACTTCGAAGGACATTGAAAGGAATACAAGATGCCCAGCAGTAAAACCCGCGTAGCCATAATCGGTGGTGGTGTAGCCGGGCTCGTAGTGGCCAGGCACGTGGTGTCCAAACCGGAGATATTCAGCTGCAACCTTTTCGAGCAGACCGAACACATCGGTGGTACCTGGGTTTATACCGACGAGACCGAGATCGACAGGAATGGATTACCTGTTCACAGCAGCATGTACAAGAATCTCAGGTAGAAATTCAAAAATTTATATACGATGCACCCTAATATTGTTAAAAAATTAAAAAAAAAATGGAATTTTTAAGACTACGAATCGCAACGTATGAATATAATTACTTACATAATATATCCCCTACACAGTTAAAAGTAGTGTGTATTGTGTAAAATTATTCGCAAAAAATACACAAGTACTGTATCTTCTGCACAGTTTATGGGTGACATTCATAATATACTGTAATAAATTTTCTTACAATTACGATTAGAATTAAATACATAAATTAATGCGCAAAACTAGATAATTGAGTTTTACACCGCGCTTATTTTTCATATCTTTATTAACATCTGTTATGCTCAAAAATAAAAATATAATATACACAGTAGTAATTACATTTATTTCCGTACAATAATTGTTCAGATCGAGTTCTCTGTAAAAAGAAATTAATACAACAAACTGTTCTTATTGCAGAACGAATCTACCGAAAGAAGTAATGCAGATTCCGGATTTCCCCTTTGAGGATATCGAAGGTCCGTCCTTCGTCCACCACAGTGTGATTCGGCGGTATCTTTTGGGTTACGCGGAGCACTTCAATCTCTATCCTCATATCAAGGTGAGCGAGCGCCGCCGCACGTATACTTGCGCGCTGCAATTAGTCGTGCGCGATTTTTCGAATTTCCTTTCCTTGTTAAAACATTTTAGTCTTGTTTTTCCCATGAACCAGTTTGTTCTTTTCTTTTTAAGTCCAGCCTAAAGCGCAGCAATATAAAATCTGAAAAACTTGAAATGCACGGCCGCGCCAAGAGCCGTAAACAAACATTTTTTTATCGATCGAATAACAAGTTTAGTCGCGAAAAAGAATTTGAGTTCGTTTAAAGTTTTAAAAATGGTAAAACCCGATTTCAAATATATACATGAACGACGACGATCAGACTTTTTTCATAGCTGTTCATTTCAGACCAAATTTAAAATTTATTTTAAATCACATCTAAATTTAAAAAAAAAATACAAATACATCATCGTGTTGCATCATAATTAAATATGATGTTTATTTCACTTTATAAGATAAAAAAAAAAGATTTCTGTACGTCAAACTTTAGCGTAAAATAAAAAATCTGAATAATAAGCTTACATTATAAATCTCGCTTTAATTCAGGTTTCTACTTAATAAAGTGCTGTACAGATAAGATATTGTAGACCTGAAAGATACACTGTGACACCTACCAAATTTAAGATTTATTTTCCTAAAATATAGCATTTAAAAGAATTACCATATCTAATTACAGACAAACACTCTGGTGAACCACGTGGAGCCGGAAAAGCTGGCGAACGGCCAAGTAATCTGGACGGTGACCTACACGGACCTGGCGACCCGCGTCCAGACCGTCAAGACATACGACGCCGTGGTTCTCTGCAACGGCCATTACACCGTTGGACACGTGCCCGAAATTCCCGGCATCGAGGGCTTCAAGGGCACCTCCCTGCACAGTCATCAGTATAGACAGCCAGAGAATTACTCGGGCAAGAAAGTTTGCATATTCGGCGCCTCCTGGTCCGGTATCGACATCTGCCTAGAAGTTTCCAAATATGCCAGAAAGATCTACTTGAGTCACAATATGCCGGAGCCAATAGATGTGAAAATGATTAAAAATGTAGAACAGAGGCCGGGTATCGATCACGTGGACGGCAACACATTCGTCTTCCGGGATGGATCGTCTGCTCAAGTTGACGTACTTATTTATTGCACTGGTAATTTACCTCATTCAATTTCATAATGCACGATCAGAATTTTATTATTAACACTGCCACCAAGGCAATACAGTTTCTTATATAAACATTAATGCAACTTGCAGTTTTGACATTTAATCCGTATGTTTTAAACAGGCTACCAGTTCACGTATCCGTTCTTATCGTCCAAAGTGGAAGTCCAAACTATCGACAATCACGTGGAACCAATTTATAAGCATCTAATCCACATGGACTGGCCAAATCTATTCTTCATGGGTCTGCCTGCCATCGTTATTCCATTCCCCATGTTCCACATACAGGCGCAATACATTTGTAAAATAATCGAAGGTCAATTAGAGCTTCCGTCACCGGAACAAATGCGCGAGGAATACGAGATGGAAAAGAAGAGCCTCCTTGAACAGGGAATTGCTGTAAGTTTCATTGAAATTAAATTTACTAAAGATACTCATATAAATGCTATCCAATGATCCACTGATAAGTGTCGACCATGGGGTGTTTATTACCATCCCGGCCGCATGTAGGTTAATATAATTTTTCCAAATCAGGAAGTGTAACTTAATCAGATATATAACCAATAGCCCTTCTGATTTTAATATGCATGCTTGGAAATACCAAATCCATACAAGTCAAAGATAAAATAAAACTATAATTTCATTAAATCGATCAATATAACTGAACTCCAAAATATACATTACGTGTCCGCGAGTCCATTAGATTTTGATAAAACTTAATACAAAAATAAGATATACCGTTGACCGATGACATCATTAGAGCAAAAAATGTACCAAATAAAAGAGATCTCGCGCGCGTTTGTTTACAAATTATTCACCTATTGCATACAGAGCTCTTACTAAACTCAGTCGAAATGTCGAACAAAAAATATCCGATAGTAGCTGGTGTAATCGGGACAAAACCGGCACGCTATATTTCTAAATGGCACGGGTACATATATATATATATATATTCACAGATAAGGCACATCAACAAAATGTGCGACCGCCAATGGGCCTACTACGAGGAGATCGCCGCGGCCGCTGGTGTCACTGGATTCCGTCCCGTAATCAAGAAGATCTACGACCATTGCGCTCAAGTTCGAGACGAGGACTTCACCACGTACAAGAATTACCAATATCGCATCGTCGACAATGAGAATTTCGTGGTAACTTGTTGTAAGCCTTGTTAGGGTTTACGCGAGCAAAAAAAAACAAATGAGAGAATTCATTATTGTAAGCTTGATAAAGAAGAGCAGTAGAAACGGAGAAAGATGCTGTGTATCTTGACAAATGAAGAAATTCCTTTTGGGGATATTGTTATGTAGAGCGCGGACTCGCGAGCGCGCGCACGCGACTACGGGAATCGGGAACCAAATATTTTTCATTTGGGATCACCTATTCCGTAATTTTTTTTTTTTTTGTTTTTTATAATGTACATCACGAATGTTCGTTGCGTATTATAAGTATGCGATACATCGTGCGACGGACGGATGTTGATTAAACAATGGTGAAAGATTTTCGCTGGCACTATATCTTTTGTCAAATGACGACGCAAACATTGTGTAATGCAAATAAAGAAATATATTTTGCTACTCTGTTGAAGTAAGTAATTAATTATGATAGAGCAATGTATTCTTATTATAATGAAATAAAAAGAGATGTTTAGAGTTATGACATTGTCGACGTTATTTATTTACAATTATACAGATATTGATGTTTTGGGTCACGAGCATACGGATAGTATATTCAAGACCGGTAAACCGAATTTTGTGTTTTTAAGAAAAAATATAAATATTTAGATGTTGAAAGTTAATTTTTAATTTTTCATATCTTATATATTTTTTTAGATGCTTTAATTTTATAAGCATCGTCACTTTTAACGTTACAATAAAAACCACAGCCTATATCTTTTATAAACATACTTTTTAAATAAAAGTACTATTATTATTTCGGAAGGATCGTTTTCACCTTCAATAAAGTATCATCCACGATCTTTTCCCCTCGTTACTATATATTTTTTATTTACAATAATATATAATGGAACAAAGACTTTGAGTATTTAATTGGCAGTTGGTTTTTTAGATTATAAGAATATTATTATATTAGATTTATTTGACATTTGAATTTTTCAACCGGAACATGAAATAGCGCGCGAAACCACTATCTCAAATAATTGATAAGAGATTTAAAATGGTAATAAGAGAATGTGTTTATTTTCTCCTCCCTCGTTATCTCATATTTCTCTGCAGCTATTTTTATCGTATATTGCGGATATAAAGGAAAAAGGGAGAAATCAACTCACTTAGTCCACGAGCGAAGAGTCCGAGAAATATGTGGTGGTCATGATTTTACCAACAATGTGTAAGGAGAGTATTTAACCCATTAACGACCAAGACCCCGAATTTTCAACATATTTTCAAGGCCTTTTTTTAAATAAAAAAAAGGTTTGAAAAAATTTGAAAAAGATCATATCCGACGTATTTTGAGCTGTTCTTTCGAATGGTGATACCGATTTTTTGT
>UELV01089815.1:6348-21640 GCA_900490015.1 Megastigmus stigmatizans
GAGTCGACTATACTCTCGCCCCCCACTATTATCCAACGCCCACGCGCACCAGCCTCGTCCTAGACCTACCCCTGCCAGGCTCGCTTTTATTTTATGCCCTCCCTCTCTCTCTCTCTCTCTCTCTGCCTCTGCTTTCTTTTGCGAGCTCTTTCTTTTTTAATTTTCTCTCTTTTTCACTCGTACGCTCTCTGTTTTCCCCGCGAGCGTTATCTTCATAAACCCCGCTATGCGGCGCACACTCGCTTTCTCTTTTTCGCGCGTTTGACTCTGTGTGTGTAGGTAAGTAAGTTGCCGAAGCTGTATATATAAATATATGTATATATACGTATACGTCTGTACACGTCTCATTGTTTGTGCGTGTCACGCGCCGACGAGGAAAACAGTCGAGCGATTTCCCATATAGACCGCGACACCTGGCAATTCTCTCTCTCTCTCTCTCTCTCTCTCTCTCTCTCTCTGTCCGCGACGCTTTTCCCCTATACCTTGTAACACATGAATGCCACGACTACACCACAACTATTCCACGCTTATTATCGACGTCCTTTTTCGATATATTTATAAAGAAGTGGGACTCAAGTGCAGCGAGACAGTCTGTGGCATTTTTGAAAATTGACACCCTGCGCGCGCGTAGAGGATGTGTGACTCCAGGTTGTTTTTTTTCTCTTCTCTTCTCTTCTTTTACCGCAAGAGAACGTAATCTGAGAGAGCTTTATTGACTGTATATCGAATGCTCGCAGTACAAACAGATCTTTTATTAAGTGCTCGTATTGATTTTTATTGCGCGCACCTATAGTTAATCCCGAACTGTACTTGGACCATTAACGTCTACTTTATACCTGAAATTCCAATAAATGAGTTCGGATCTTGAGAATAGAGTTACAGTTTGCTAGAATGTACAAAGTTTTGCAAGCGATAATAGTAAAAAATTAAAATAACTGTTGCATTCGATTATAAATCATGCTGAGAATGAGATTTTTGCAATTAAAGTCAGAAATAGAGCCTGAGTATGTTTATATATTATAGTTATGCATCAAAATACAATTTATTCCTCTCGTAAAGTAACATTTTTTAAATAATTTTATGTTTAAAGTAAACTTATGAATGTAGCTCTTATAAACTTAGAGACAAGTAATTAAAATCAATATATAATTTAATTAATTTATTAAGTATATATTCCTTTGCTATGATTTATTACAGAAATAATAATTTATTTAGTAGTCACTAGAAGAACATTTTATTTTTGATATTAAAACAATTGAATCGGTTTAAGAAACAAACTAAATATTATTATATTTTAGTACGTGTACAAATACACCATATTATGCAATAATATAATAATCTAAAAAAACACATGAAATTTAAAGTCAGTCTGTAAAAAATATCAGTTCCTTAGCAAATCCATATTTATTTTTAGCTGGAAAGGAGAGAAAAAAATGATTTCGCGAGAGCGTGCAATTGAAAAATGGCTGCCGTCGGTACTCTATAATGTCACGCCGATCTCTGCCGGCGCTCGGGTTTTATTTGAAGGTGACGCAAAGTTGCGAGCGACACGCGAATGCCTTTATCACTAAGCCGAGAAAAATGATTTCTTAGTAATGAAAAAATATTTCTCTCGCAGAAGGAATAATGCCTTGTAGTAGTTAATCTTTTTCGCAGTCAACGACTTTTTATGCGTTATTCGAAAATGTAATACTGTATAAAACAGACAATTGATGTAAGTTTAGACTTTGTATGTAAAACTTGTAAAACATGCTTTAATAAAACCAAATGTGTTTGAAAATGTTGATAATGATATATGATCAGCTTCGTTATATAATGACATTAAGAAAATGTGCAAAGCAGGAGCACTCAGTGAGTGTTAATATAATCTATTTGAAAATTTCAAGCAATTTAATTTATGTAATATTATAATTATTGTTTATTTTACAAAGATTATGAATTCTATTCATACAATGGTAAACTAGACAAAGTATATACGAATACAGCTTAATTAGTTAGGACAAAAGGTAGTTGAATATGTAGAAAATGTCAAATTTTTAAACTAAATATTTCATTGTTATTATTTGGATAGTAATAAAATCATATTTCAAGGCTTTGTAATTTAAAATAAAAGAGTTTACTACTCAAGTATCTATGCTTGTTAAGCTTTTTATCGAAAATAATATTTGGTTTTGATCACTTAATAATTCTTCTTACACGTTTAAAAATCATTTATAATAAATTTATAGAAAAATCTTTCTATTTACCTAGATAATATCTAGCTAAAGTTTGGTTTTAGTAAAAATTCAATATCAATATAGTAAACGATAAAAACCTTTTTTTCCCCTAAATAATTCAGTGTCAATATTTTAGTAATCGTTTGTATCGATAAAGATTTGTCATAAGGATTTTAATACGAATCAAAAAGGTAGAAAATATCGTCATTGGGACTGTTATGGACGGCAATGTTTTAGAAAACTCATAACAGCTAAATGTCTTTATTTCTTAGCAACTCTATACTGGTAAAATATTGTTATGACCCTTTCAAATACGTACAATTTCTTATAACTGAACTCTTTTCTAGCCCTTAACTCAACTCTCAAGACTTTAATTAATACAGCACATGTATACAATTTCTATTATTACTTAAGAACATGCCAACTATATACATTTGTACTGCTTGCATCAAGATACAGTCAAACTTGCGAAGTAAACAAGCTTATAGCACTGATTTTTATAGAGCAAGAAAATATTTAACATTTGCGTCAAGAATATTTGAAAAATATTCAAGAATAGAACGCGCGTCGTAGCGCCTATCCGCCATCGGCAGTACCGCGAACAACGATATATATACGAACGCACGCGTAAAATGTAGGCTTGAACTTTTTGTCCCGAAGTCGCGTCGAGGAAAGAAAAAAAGCGCCAAAGACGTAAGAAAAGAAGATTAAAAGAAGGAAAAAAAAAGAGAGAGAGAGAGAGAGAGACACACACACAAGTCCACGTGATCCGGCCCGAAGAGCCGCAGCGCACAATCGCATTCAGCGAGAAAAAACACGCGCGCGCGCGAGCGTTGTTGCAACGTCGAATAAGAAAACCCACCGGGCCCCCCGACGAAAGGTTGCGCGACGACGTGACAGAAGCGACGCTCGTCTCGCCGAGATTTACGAGACAATTCTTTCTCCTTCTCGCCCGCGCGCGCTGCACGGGCCTTTTCGGAGCTCCGGAGCCTCTGCACCACTCATCTCTATACCTCTTCGCAGCATCCCCCCGCAGCCTCTCTCTCTCTTTCTCTCTGTGTACGGCCTGCATGAGTCTGTGTTTGTGTATGCAGGCGCGAAACCGATCTGTAATTTATCCGAACTCGTGTGCATGTGTATTATGATCGCGCACCCGAACTCTGACTCTGCTGATGCTGGTGCGCTTTTCCGACGGAAAACCGCACGTATCCTAACGGAAGCGCTAATGGCTCGCGCAGTGAATCATTTGAGATTTGTTAAGTACCGGTGTTAAAAAAAACCACTGCGGGAGGATATAAAGCTCTTTCTTTCTTTTTCTTTTTTTTTACACAAATAATGTACAAGCGCGCAACAAAATAATAACTTTTGTTGCGTTATGAAACGTTTGCTTATCGAGCAGCGAACACTAGCACACGGTTACCTTTTTACTGTTATTGCGCGAGGTTTTAGTGCGCGGAGGTGCTGGTTGATAAAATGTATTAAGGCAACAAATAAATGTTTTAAGAAAAGCTAAATCAACGTTATTGCTCTTATGAAAGTATCGGTACTATATTGAGTTGTGATTTGTATTCGAACTGTACAGTGATGCCGCGAATGGCAATGTCTTTGAGCGCAGTGCAGAAGAGTAAAATTTTCAATTTAGTAATTTATGTAGAAAGCTAATGCCACTCATGATCCACCAAAATATTTCCTTACTAGTTGAGGTAACGAACTAAATTCACCTGGATATATCGCACGATCACCAAAGCCAACACTCGCTGTCGACGTACACGGATCCGTCGACTAATCAACTCTGATCTGATTTATCGAGCTTTTTGGTAGCGCTTATTATAGAGCATATACGTAAGCGAAAAATATGAAATGCCAGCTGAATCAATTCAAACATCCAGGCCGAAGTCTTATCGCCGAAAAATTTTCTGAGTGCGAGAATCCAGGGCTGCAGAGAGCCGTAGCAGCAGAAGTCTTACGAGTGAACGTAACCAGTTTCACGTCACTCACGCACATGCGAGTGCTGAGTATATTATACATTCACGAAAAATTAAATAATAATCTTATATTTAATAAATGAAATTAAAATTAAATATATATAGGTATATAGCGCAAGGTGGTGGAGGTAAGGATGTTGTGTTAATAAGGGTAATGAGGGTATATCGTTGAGGTGATTGAAGGTAGAAAAAGTCATGTTTTATACTGTTGTATACTTTCATCTCGTTTATTAATTAAAATTCAGTAGTAATTTAGTTTCTGCCATTCTAACAAAACGTTACCACTCGCCAGTTGCTTTTTTCTCCGTTTACTTTTACGTTAATAATAATTAATATTTAATATAATAATATACAGGGGAAGGAGTCGGATTTCACACAACGGCTGTTCTCTCACTTTTATTCGTTTTGTTATTTTTCTTCTTCTTCTTCTTCTTCTTCTTTTTTTTACGTGTATTACAAATTAATTTTGTCGGCTGTGTTATTCGCGTGGTGTGTGCTGATTGCTTTCGTTATATTTTAATAGTTTGTTTCATCGTTTTTCGGTTTTCTCGTCGTATTTCTTATGTTCTCCATTGTCAGTATGTGACGGCGCATTCCCGTACCAGCGGAATCTGACTAATTTCGCACTAACAAGAAAAAAAAGATCCATGCTCGAGCTTATAACAGAATTAGTAAATCTACGGGCAACGACTGAGTCCAGACTTACATATGTGCGCTTTCGATGGTGCAAAACGTTATTCTATACAGAGAGGAACCAAAAAATCCAAACAAAGAAGCAGGTCGACGAGAGACCTGACGAAAAGTGCAAGAAAGTTGCAATTTCGGCGCTCGTCTCGCGGGTTGTGAGCAAGAGAAACGGACTGCACATTGGGCAGGGAGTTTTATCTGCCAGCTCGGAAGGTAAACACAGATGAGAAGCGACTTGAAATATATATATATATATATATATATATATTCGGCACCCTTTAGCGATGATGATAATTCGGGACTCGTCGTTCGCCGCAACACATGTTTCACTTTTTTTTTCTTCTTGTTGCTATAGACACCGCAAACGATCACACATACTCAGTCAAACTTAAATAATTTTTCTTTATCAATGTTGTATGTAACATTCGGCTGTGTTTTATCTGTCGCAAACCTCCGTTACAAAGTGTGCTCTTCGATTCTTTTTTCGTTTTTTATCTATATATATATATATATATATTTTTGTTCATATCCCAATGCCATACTCTCGCTCCCCGTATAATTCCAATCACATCGTCACCCGCCATCACCACGATGTTATATTATTACCATTCGGTGGTCTGTACACGATTATCTCTCTCTCCTATATTCACGCACGTTTCATTAAAATAACAAAAACCAAATGTTGGGCAATAATAATATTAATAATAATGCAATAATAATAACGAACGAACAAACGAACGAACGACCGATCGATCGGCGTTTTCGCGATGCGTTTCTCTGTTCTTCGAGCTCCTCTATATCTCGCTTCTCTTATTTTTTTATTCCTCCTCGTTTTATATCACTCCTCAGCCTCTTCGTCTGCTGCAGCAATAATATACATATACATAAACAAAAATATTACAACGCGCATCTCGTGAAACAATCAATTAATTTATATATAAGCAACTAGATTGACATCCTTTAATTGTCTGAACGTCGAGGACCTTCTCGGGTACTTTGATTCATTCGTTTATATTCTCCGATTTGTAATAGAGAAAAAAACATTGCCGAACACATATTGAACATAAAATTGGTGAAAATCGCGAGTGTCCGTCGCATTCCGGGATCAGCGGAATTTATATATTAGCTTCTCGTCGAAATGAAGTCTGCGAAATAAAAAACAGTCTGACGATTCTGATCGGCCCAAGTCGCTGTATTGTATATATTGGTACTTAATAAATTTAACACTATAGCTTGTGAGCGTGAATTGTGCGCAACTTTTTACTCTCTTTCACTCATTTTTGCTTTCTGCTCTGAGATCAGAAACATCGTTTTGTTGGGTTTAGATTATATAGGCTCGAGACGGGAATCGGACCAATCAGAATGATCACGCGGAAACTAAAGCGCATAAATAATTGGTGGACTCGATCTTCGATTCGTTTCTTTCGCAATCAGTCGAACGCATCGTGAAAATAGGTGACAGAAATTTTGGTCATCGCACAACGAGCAAAGCTTCAATTTACAATTGGTCGAACGGAAAAAAAAAACAACGGATGAGAGTACACGCGATCATGATCGGCGTCTCGGTTTCTGTGTGTCGTATATTATCGAGATGGTTTATCGAAGAGAAAGAAAAGAAAAACAGACATCGGTCATATTTAGACTTTTTTTTTATTCCTTTTAATTAATTATGCTTTTTTTCGTCGAATAGTTACACTACCACGTCGACGGGAGTTCCGCATTTTCCCAGCCCCCTTTTCACGTTTGCTTCATTTTTTTTTATTTCCATTACAACGATAATAATGATCCTAGTATGTACAGAACTCAGGAGAACCGTGTCTTTTGCGGTCGCAATAAAACTCAAGACAGAACAAAATTATAATACTAATATTACACAAATATAATATGAAGGTATGCACCGCGGGGATCGATTGCAGATTGAAGGACCACCGACGATTTGGATTAACATTTACTTTTAAGGCAAATTTTTTCTTTTCAGTACGAATTCGTCAATCGAGTTTATAAATTAAGAGCCTGTGCAAATTGCCAAAGCTATAGGGAAGCTAATAGAGAATATCGACGGTTCGAAAGCGGCAGCTAAGTCGAGGTGTATTAGGAAACGTCCCGTCGTCCATCAAACGCGAGTTAACAACAATTTGGTCTGCTCAGTCCGCACTCGATCCCGACCAGGTGAATAATAATAGTAATAATAATTATAATGGTACCGATAGAGATGACAATAATAAGTAATAATAAATTGGCACAATGACAATTCGACAATTGTCATTGCGACACGATAAAACGCGGGCATTCGACAATCAATAATTAATCGCGACGACGACGAGGACAATAATAATAATTAATAATAATATATCTAAAATCTGTCGACATCTTTGCGTTTATATTTTGTATCTGGTTTTTTTTCTTTTCGTCGTATTATTATACTTACTCTTTATACAGAAGGGACTTTAGCTTAAATCGTGGGCTGTGTAGGGGACGAGGGAACAGAGTTTCTTTCGCACACTTGATCCCTCGCAATTCGTTTCTCTCTCTCTCTCTCTCTCTGTCTCTCTCTGATCTCGTTTCTTTCTATATCGGCGGTGTTTCGCGTGCAGTTCTTCCCTTAATAAATCCCGTGAAACTTGGCCGATATACTCGCGGCGATCGTCGCACTCTTTCCTCGATACATGTATAAAGCTGTCCCTCTCGGTGCAGCCGTCGCCGCTGCTGCTCCGCACCTTCTTCCTCGTCCTCTTGCGCGCGATGCTCGCCATCCTGCAGTCCAATATGTCCGAAACTCGACGCAATTATTCTCCGTGTATCCTTTAGCGTGTGTATATATATATATATCTCGTCGCCCTCGCGCACGCACGACCCCTCATCTGCACGAAGACGCTATCTCGAGCGCGCTTCAGTGTCCCGTGTTTCAGTGTGTTCGTATCTGTGTGTCTGTGTGTCTGTGCGTCTCTCTTTCTCTGTGTGTACGTGTGTTGGTGTGTTCACTTAAAACTTAGTAGCTTTGTTATCTGGTACATTATTTACAATCCATATTTACTTATGTTACAAATCGTTCGCGCGGGGCACTCGATCTCATCCGCACAGTGTCCCGGCTCTCGTCTCGCGCTGTCGGCCTCTCTCTCTCTCTCTCTCTCTCTCTCTCTCTCTCATCTCTCTACCTCTCCCTGTCCCTTTCTGCCTCTCTGTCTATATGATCCAACCGCACAGCGCGACTCCCGGTGCGGCTCGCCCGCACTCACTTATACATGGCCTCCCCGGCCCGTCGTCGACGCCACTTGTTCAGGCGCGGCCCATCCCCCAGTCCCTCGGCGCGAGCTACGAGCTCGTATAGCTGTTTGAGCGCGCCTGGAGGTAGTGGTGGTAGAAGGGTGGCAGGACGGACTCCGGCGCACCGGACACGCTGGCCTGCGAGGTCGCGACTAGGCCCAGCGGGGGAGGCCCCGGCGAACGCTAGTGGGCCGCCAACGAGTGAGCCGTGAGCCCCTGAGGGCTGAGCATGGGCGGGCTGTGACTGTGGCCCATGGGCGAGCCGTGCAGGTGGTCCTGGGGATGGTAGCCCTGGTGGAGGCCCTGGCCCTGGTGGCCCGGTGGCATGCCCTCTATGAGGCCGTCGCCGATCGTGTTCGGGGGCGTCATGCGCTTCTCCTTCTGCCGCCGGTTGCAGAACCACACCCGCACGACCTCCTTCTCGAGCTGGAGACTGTCGGCGAGGCTGGTGATCTCCTGGGCCGAGGGCTTCGGCTGCTTGTGGAAGTGCTGCTCGAGGGCCCCCTTGACCGAGACCTCGATGCTGGTGCGCTTCTTGCGCTTGCGGCCCTGGGCGGCGATCTTGTCGATGTTGGTCGGCGAGCCCGTCGACGAGTCCGCCTCCTCGAGCCACTTTTGCAGGAGCGGCTTCAGCTTGCACATGTTCTTGAAGCTCAGCTGGAGCGCCTCGAACCTGCAGATGGTCGTCTGGGAGAAGACGTTGCCGTAGAGGGTGCCGAGCGCGAGGCCGACGTCGGCCTGGGTGAAGCCGAGCTTGATGCGCCGCTGCTTGAACTGCTTGGCGAAGGCCTCGAGGTCGTCGGAGGTCGGCGTGTCCTCCTCCCCGGCGCTGTGATCCCTGTCGAGGGGGTGGCCCGCGTGGAGCGGATGTCCCGCCGGCGGACTGTGGTTGTGGGCGTCGCGCAGGTGGTGCGGCAGGCCGGCCTGGTGGTTGTGCAGCTGGTGCGGGTGCTGGTGCGGCTGGTGGTGGAGGATCCCGTTCATCGCGGCGTGGTACTGCTGGAGGGTGGCCGGGGACGGGGAGCCACCGCCCGGGTTGTAGTGGGCCGATGGGACGACGGGCGCGTGCCAGGAGTGCGGCGAGGCCATGCCCGGCGACTGGTGGGGTCCCCGGTGGTGCATGCCCTGGTCGTTGGCGGTCGCGGCGGCCGCCGCTGCCAGGGGCTTCACGTCGAGGCTGCTGTTGGTCTGGTGCGGGTGGTGGTGCGGATGGTGGGTCGGGTGGTGCATGCCCATCGAGGCGGCCCAGGGATCGCTGCCCGGCTGTAGGCTCGCCCAGGGATTCGCCGCTGAGAGGCTCGCCGGGTGCGACAGGCCGTTCGGCGAGGGCGACGAGGTCATCTGGTGGTGGTGGTGATGGTGGTGGTGGTGCTGGGGTGCCGGCATGTATTTCATCTCCCCGGCGTCGGCCGCGCTGCGGGGCGAGCCCGAGGAGTAGCCGCCCACGGCGATGTTCATCCCGCTCCCGGAGCCGTTGCCACCATCCAGGTCGTTGGAGACTGCGCTGCTAATCGGCATGTACGTCGTCGCAGCCATCTACCCTTGGCGCGCACGCTCTCTCCCTCCTTCCCGATAGCGCGGGGTCCTCCCGTCGGCACTCGACTCGCTCTCTCTCTCTCTCACCCTGCGGATGGTGATTATCCAATGCTCTGCTCTGCTGCAGGTGCTTGACTCGTCGATTCTTGTACGGACGATATTCTTGCTATGTCTCTGCTGTCTTTCTATATACTACTGTCTTGCTTCAGCCTCTCGAAGACTTTGTATAGTCTCTGGATTGTACAGAGCGACTCACTGCTCACTGATCACTGGAGACTCGGTCCTGTTTGCTGGGACAGCGCACTTTGCCTCTGTGGACCTTGCTCGCATGGCTGCCGGGGCTCATGCTCTCACTGTGTGTGCGCGGTGCGGGTGGCCCGGGTCGGGGCGAGTCCGGGCGGAGGCCACGGACACCTCCAGCTACATTCGCGCACTGATCTATGGGTTTGCGAACACTCGGTCAGCGCGCGATTATCACCGACGTACTCAACTCGGACTCGGACTATCGCGTCTGCACTCGACTGACTGTCTACGCTGGCTCTGTGTCCAGTGTCGTATTCTTTCTCTCTCTCGATTTTCGTATTTCCGCCGTTGTCGTGTATAGCAGTTCGCACTACCGCGGGTCGAAACTCGGGTCCGCTCGTGGATCGCGGCGCGCTACTCTGTTGGCGGGCCGCGACACGGGAACAAACACCGAAACGGAGCCTCACGGCCGTAGCGAGCCGTAGGAGAGAGAAAGAGAGAACGGAGAGAAAAGATATCTCGGCACTGGCTCTCATGCGTTATGCATGTCGTAGAGCAGAGAGCGACTGACTGCCTCGCCTCGCAGCTCGGCCGAGCTCCCCGACTCGGTCGCCCGTGAGCGGTTAGGCCCGTCATGCGCGCCACCGTCGGCTATCCCCTCCACTTGGACCCGGGCTTCGCGCATTGGCCGACCCGGCAAGGTGGCCGTCGCGGCTTGCGTCACTGGGGGGCGTGACTCGTTCCAAACCCCGCCCCCTGGACTCGCGTGCCCCTCTCGCGGCCCCCACCACTCCGCCGCTGCAGCTCTAGCCGCCGAGGGCGCGCGCTCCTAGTCGTGCCTACACCAGCGCCGCCGCCGTCGCCGCCGTCGCGAACTCTCTCTCTCTCTCTCTCTCTCTCTCTCTCTCTCTCTCCTTATTTTCTCCTTTTTCTTTGCTCAGACCCGAGAGCGCTAGCAGCCAGAGATCCAACCCTCGCGCGCTCCTCTCCCTCCTCCTCTCCCTCCGGCTCTCTCCCCCCGGCGCTCTCCCTCTCTTGCCTTCTGCCCTCCTCCTCCACCCCTTCGCCCTCCGCCACTGCCACCACCGCTCGGCTTTTCTTATACTCTCTGCCCTCGTACGACTTGTCCTTTTTGCCTGCATCTAGCTCGTGATATTATTTTACTGTATTTTTCCCTTTTCGATAAACGCGCTATGATGCGGAGCTGCTCTCGCTGTGCCCGGACCAACTGCATTTCTCTGTCTCTCTTTCTTTCGCTCTCTCTCTCTCTCTCACTCTCTCGCTCTACAGCAGACTCGAGATGTAATTTCTGCGAAAACAGTGAAAATAGATGAAAAATTGCTCGCCCGCCGCGCCAGCCGTTCTGCTTTATTGTTGCTTCTTGTCGCTCGTTCGCCTCGTGTTTATGTGCTTCCTGCTGCGAGAGCACGTTATATAACATTGTTTGTACATGCGAGGTGGAAGGAAAGTAACTTTCTGTGCCTGCCGTCGAAATATTGTTACAAACAAGTGTGTACAAGCGAGAGAGCTGTACAATATTAAAGACTGGATGAAAAAAATTTTACTCCGGGAAATGGGTTATTGCATCTTTATCGTGGCAGTTCTAATGATAAAATTCAACTTTTTACGTATATTTCCACTCGAACTATAATTTAACTTTCATACTTAGTCACCAGATAAATAGCTCATACAATGTTACATATGGCAGTGATTAATAAAGACTTAAAAAAAAATGGAAATTTCCACTTTGCCTGCCATACTATAAAAGAACATCCAAAAAATCTACGATGATAGTGACTAACACCGAGGCGATCTGTCACCAAACGGCCAAAGACGATATCGTCATATCCGCGAGATTTTTAAAAGATTCCATAGCTGCAGGGGCGCGCGAGTCTCTCGGCCGCAGGTCTGTGTGTGCGTGCAACAGGTACTCATTATTCCTTGTGATTAATTACCTCGGTAGGTCGATGTCAATAAGAGTAGACGAATGAAACAAGTCTGTTTCGCGGGTGTGCGCAGCAGCAGCGGCAGCAGCAGCAGCACCGAGCTCGGAGCTTTAATACATTTAAATGAGAGCCACAGGTAGGAGCATTATGCTCTACGTGCCAGCCGCCCCTTAAGAGGGGTGAGTTAGATCACCGCATGTATACATACGACTCGCGCGCGCGCTGCGCTCGACTATATCGTAGTAGGTAGAGGAGAAGGCCAACCCCCCCCGGGCGCGTGCATTAAATTTTCAGGACAATGTTTTTTTCATAAGCGTTTCTCTGTCGATTTTGCCTGTCTTTTTGTTTCTATCTCTCTTTCTCTCTCTCTCTCTCTCTCTCTCTTTGCTGCTGTACTACTACAGTGGCTTGGCCGCCGCTTCGTTTAAATGTCCATAGTAAATAAGCCACTTGTCTACTTCGTACCTAATCTTATCACTTTTTATATAGGAGCTCGAGGCAGAACAGGTTGCCTCGAGGAGATACGTGCGGCGCATAAGATTTTGGTAATAAATTATTAACGTCTTATTTGTGAAGCAAACATAGTCTGGCTCGCGCTATGTGTAAGAATAAGATTATATTGTACTTTTGCTGATAAGTGCTGGCCGTGCTTGGGGAACTGGGTATAGAAACAAAAGTGATATAGATCGTTTAATATTCCGACTGCAGGAGATTATAGTGTGTCGGATGAATTCCGTGACGTGTGTTATTTTTTTTTGCGATTGCACACAGTTTGTGCATCGATCGTTGTAAATGATATGTGTGGCGTAAAAGTACTATTTGGTTGAAATAGTGATTACTTTTGTGCGCGTATTTATAGACACGTATGAACACTTTTATATTATTATTATGAAAATATATTTGCGTAATTTATACAGCCATATATATTCAATTCTGTTCAATATCCGTATAGCGAGTGCAATGTCTAAAATCAAAGTATGATACTTTTATATACCGTTTACTAAAAGAATAATAGTTAACAAAAATACTCATTTTAATTACTTCTATTGTTAAGGTTTTTTTTTACACACCCATACATTTACACAAATAAAAAAATTATATTTAACAAATAAAATAGTATTGAATATTTTTTAACTCCATAACAAATATATATCATGCCCAATACATACACATTATTGTACATATTTTGTAAAAATAACATAAAAAGAATATAAAAATTTCCTCAGAAGACTTTTTTTCGAGCTCAACACCGGTATAATAAAAATTGATAAATGTCAATTAGTTTTACGTGATTTTTAATTGCTTATACTCATACGATATAACTCATGCATCAACATCGTAGCAAATAGTATAAAAAAATGAATAAACAAGTTTAATAAGTATCATCAACTCTTCAGGTCGTTGGATTTATGAAGATATAAGCTTATGTGGTACAACGTCGCCAGGCTAAATAAAAAGAGAAGCAGAAGCGGAAACGATTTAACTCCGGGTATAACATTTTCGTCTACTCCAGCGAATATAACGTGTGCACGCTGCTGCTGTTGCTGCTGGTCGCAGTCCCTCAGCGGAGCATATATATATATATATATATGTAGGACCCGTTTGAAACATTGAGCGATATCGGGCGGGTAGCTCGGTCGCTCCGTAGAGGAGAGGAGACAGATATTGCAAAATTGCATAATAACATGGCGTGCTGATCGTGCACGTAACTCTTCTGCACTGCTTTCGCGGAATAACATAGAGAGATAGAGAGAGAGAGAGAGAGAGAGAGAAGCGCGCGCTCTGCACACGCATCGGTTTGAATACCGTTAAAAATGATGCGAACGCTCAATTGCATTAGCATACCATCATATACACGTACGCTCTCTCTCTCTCTCCCTCACTCCCGCACACACATACACACATACACAGATGCACGAACACATTGGACGCACGTACACGCAGAGACGAGGAATTGATATATCGCGGTGCGGAGTGTGCGCACGCGGCCTGTACAGACTCTCTGGGAGCTCCCGTTATAACTTAGCTACCAATCAAATCACCGAGTTATATAAAACTGTCATTACTCGACGCTTCGGGGATGAGAGTAGCTAACGGCAAGCGTAATCGAACTCCCCCGTATGTGTGTGTGTGTGTGTGTGTGTGGCTGTGTGTGTGTGTGTGTGTGTACGGTATGCGCACCGATATAGACATGTACAATTATTATTTATTCGCCATTCATCACGGTCGTGCGTTTCTGAAACTTATCCTTTGAGGAGTAAGAGAGAGAGAGAGAGAGAGCGAAACCTTACCTGCATGCCGTAAATTGAATGAGCCTGTCTGCGGGACCAGCTGGCGTTTAAAATAGAGCGGAGATTATAATTTAGATGAGTTTGTGGACTCCTTTTCGATTTCGTTTTGTGCAATCGATGCGAGGTTATAATGGATTATAATTTGTGAATAATTTGTCACGGGATTTTGTTTGATATTACTTTAGAAAATTTAAGTGGTAAATAATTTAAATATCACTTGATATTTAAAACCTTACGAACAATCATCGTCAAAGCTTGTATCTTTACCGATTACGAATCTACACAGGGAAAATGTATAATTCACTGCAACTTATCACAATAGATACTGTTGAATTTCCATAAATAATGTTCTTCTTAAATTCCATCAAAGTAAATGCCATCCATTTCGAGTCAATCTATATATAAAGTCATGTACTTGAGAGCCAATAAAATTGACTCTTATACATACATATATAGAAAATTAAATGTCCACCATATCAGAATTATTATATAGAATTGATTTTGAATCTACAAAGATAGCCATCGCCGCGTACGCACTTTTGATGCGAAAACAATATTAAGCATTAAACACACAGCCCCGATAAACATAGACAACCAAAACGTGGACCTCATCTAATAAGCGCTGGAGTACTGCACCAAACACTACTATACACACACGCACATAGAGTCCGGTATATATATATATGTATATATAGTGTAAACCGCGCGCGCGTACGTCGATCGATTCTGGTCTATGTGCCGCCGTATATACACGCATATATACACGCATATAGGCAAGTGAGCGAGTGCAGGCGCGTTTCGCCTAAATGCCCCTTTAATTCGATTTGCGCGCGCGCTCGCCATTGTGTCAAATTGGATTGGATGTCTGGAACGAAATATTTGTTTAGGACGTCGCACGCGGCCGTATGTGTGTGTGTAGAGCTCGCGCTACTATAGTGCACCCGCATAGCGCTAAAACCGCGTGTGCCGGTATATAGCTGTGATATATGCTATATGTGCTAAATTCTGGGCGCTAAACGAGCTGCGTATTGGCGGTGCTCCGCGGCGCATCGTATAACGCGCGGCTAACATCTACGCCAGCCTCATTTCGACCCTGTACATACACACACACACACACACACACA
>UELV01089818.1:0-10889 GCA_900490015.1 Megastigmus stigmatizans
CGCGCGCGCGCGCGTATATATAGAGAATCAGAAATAGTCACTCCCGGCATGAGGTTTCGCGCAATTTCTTCGTTCGAGGCTTAAATTTAGCTCTTTTGGACTTTTAGTTCCGGTGGTATATATATAACCGAATGAGATTAAAGTGAGCCACTGTATAGCGTTATATACGCGTGTCTCGCGCGATGTATATTAATGATCGAGCCAAGGACTACCTCTTTGTTCTAATGGTTTTTTAGGCTCTGTATATATATATATATAGAGCTTTCAATAGTCCGCGCTGTACACGTGAGAGAGACTATTCGTGGAAAATATGACGTCCATACAGGTTCGAAATAAAAAATCTCTAATATAATTGTGGATTTATTTTCAAGCTCGAGCACATAATATAGGTTTAGTTGTGCGTATGCACATATCAGCGCTTTACACGCGAGAGAATAACCTATTCAACATTATAGAATCGTAAACGTTTCGCTGTAAAGATAAGAGAGCTTGTATACGGCGAGATAAATCACGGCTTTCTTGACTAACCGCGGCATATTAGTCATAGTCCGATAAAGCGTACAATGAAACGAGATACACGGACTCAGGGGATAAGCACTAATTGCTACACGAGTAACAAGTGTATGTGTGTGTATGCAAAGTAAAATCTTATGTACACGTGTATCTGTCGTTGAGGAGCACCGTTGAAGAATTATTGCACCAAGTATATATAGACGATCCCAAAAGGGGGCTAAATATATAACAGTGACTCATATACGTGAACACGGTTTCGTGCTGCGTCTATACCGTATTTGTGCACAATGAAAGCTTAGGGTTAACCACAAGGCCATATTTCGAGATTTTTTCGTAACCCATCAACAACCCCGAGAATCGCTTTGTGCTGTGCATGTACACCTGCGTGCACATTAATACCTTGGTTGCCGGAATCAACGCGACGCCCTTTACGACTACATCGTATCTCCACCCCTACGACGACCGGCCATTTGAATCACGAAGCTCTACCCCTATATACATCAGCAGCTCCCTATATACGCTCTGCATTATCCATCGTTTGTTGCAACCCTCGTGAAATTGTGAAGAAAAGTACAAAGAAGAAATTCACACTCGCGAGAAATATATACGCTCTTTGGGATGAATCCAGAATTGTAACTCTGCATTGTCAACAAATGCCATTCGGACACACACACATATATATATATAACACTGTTAGCCTGCAGGAAGTCTTGATATTTTGGCTGTGTGACACGCGCAAGACAGTCCGAGAGAGAGAGAGGGAAGGAAGAGGAGAAAGACGAGGGTTCATAGGTGAGTGACGCTTCGGTTTTAAGGGAGTACATATTATTCATCCGCTCTCCCTTATCAACCGTCGCGCTTATCCCACTACTGAATCTGACAGCTTTTTTTTCGCCCCGTCTCTCGCTATGACGTTTTGGCGCAAAATTAAGCGACCGGCAAAGAAATGTCCTTTGACTGTACAAGTTTGTCAACAGCAGCTGCGCGTAATTAGTATTTAGTTTTCGCAGGTAATTCGATGCTCTATCGATAACATTATATGAACGTTGCAACGATGAGACTGTACTGCCAAGTGAAGGGACGAACAAAAAATCCTGTTTATTTCGAGCGAGCTGCGCACATTGTGCGAAAAGCAAAAAGAAGAAAAAAAGAAAGTCGATGAATATTTCAACGTATAAAAGTTCCGAGCCACGATTGTCCGTACGCGCCTTGCATCAACACAAACAAAACAATCAAAGTTAATAATCGCTGAATCATTGCGGGCTATAAAACAAGAGAGAAAGAGAGGGGAAAGCGCTGGTCGATCCCCAAGACGAAGAAAACAATTCGTCACGATTTCCGTCTCGGTATGTGTTGTCGTGTGGGTTTTATAACGTCTATATACTTTCTCCTCCAGTACGCGCAATACGTCGCGACGACACGCAAACCGCCGCCGATGATCCTCACGGGGATTCCCCGAGCGTCGGAGCTGCTCCGTATATACGAGGGGTTGCCGAGATGTTTATTGGCTGAGTGAAATTTCACCGAGCGCTGCTCGAGGCAAGGCTTCTCGCTTTTTTGCACCGGACGATTTATCACTGGCAGAATTGATATCGCGGAGAAAAACAAGAGGTTCCAGAGAGCCAGAAGTCGCGATTCTATAAGTGTATTTATTAAATGCACGAATTGAAAAAGTGGAAGGCCGTTCATAAACGTCCACGGTGTTTTATATATATATATATATAAAGTACTTGTCTTATCCAAGAAATAAAATAAATGCGTCTCGAGTTCGTAATATTTTTAAACTCAACAATTATAAAGAGCTCGCGTGGCTTTCGCTGCTTTGTAATCGTTCGTGTACGGCTGATAAAGACGGCAATATTATTCGTTCGGAAACTTTGTATAGCGAATCGCGATTAAGTAACACATAGTGTAAATATATATATTACAGAAATATAAATTGTGAATTATGTCGTATTCTGAAAGTTTATGGCGAAGTAATAACATTCGTCCGCACGAGTTTCATTTCGAGCACCATTAATCACTTGTAAATGCTTGAAAAATCAGACATTTCACGGCAGCACCCCAAACGTACAACGCAACTGACGAGCATCGCTGTATAAAATCTGACAAAGCTCCCTAAATCCTCCCCTCCCAGGCATAACCTTCGCGTGCTTTGCATTTTGCCGGTGGTGAATCCGGGGAGCGATAATGGCTCCGTCCCATTTCTCTCTGTCGAATAAATAATAAGTGCGTCGCTGCCGCGAACAAATGCGTCCTCGTTCTGTGCGCGCATCACCCAAAACACGAGAACTCAAGATCGGCAAATCAAGATGAATGAACGGGGATGAAATTATACGGACGTCTGAATTTTTTTTTCTTAGTTTGCAGGCTTCGACAAAGCAGTGAATTTTCTCGAAGCTTACGACATTTAGTCTTGCGCAATTTTTGGCCGCAGTTGATCTGCTTACGAGGAGCGAATGTTATGATACGACTCAATTAGGTAGTCGTTTCTACTATGTTAGAAGTCACCTAATGCCGTGAAATAATTTTGGATAATAATGGATAGATTTACCTTTCACTTGATATGGTCTTGAAAATATCGATATATCTGGAATCGACAGTTTATATTTGCGGTACGCAAAAACGAATGCATAATACGTTTTCCTTGTTTTTATCGAATACAAAGGAATATATTGAAGCATTAAACAAAACATTTGCTTGTGTTCTCATTCGACTTCCAACAATTGCTCGTAACGGAAAAGAGACATAAATAAACAGAATAAGCGTCTTGTATGCAAAAGAAAGAATAAATCCTTAATTAAGCCATCTTAAAGGCCTTGACTGTCACCATCGAATGTAAATGACGAACGGGCGCCTGCACCATCTCCCGTATAAGATAAGAAAGCGAAGCGCTCGAGCGAACGAGCGAAACGAAATAAAAAAAGTTATGTACAGGGAAGCAGAGAGAGATCGAGAGAGAGAAAGAAAGAGAGAAGGAAGCAAGACAAGCTCCGAAGATATTCCAGGAACGTCCAATCAGTCGAAGGAAAGAGAAGAGGGAGCTGTACATCTCTGTCTCTGTCTGTCTCTCTCTCTCTCTCTCTCTTTCGCTCTTTCTCTCTATATTTCGCCCCGATGCCATCAATCGAATTCTTCAATTACGTAATGCAAATCGAGACGAGAGGTTATATAGCTGTCGTTACGTATTACGAGGCTATAGAGCCTCATCCCGACCGGAAGTTCCACAATTCGAGAAAACCAGCAGCACCACCACCATCACTCGCGGCAACACACACACACACACACACACGCACACACACACACACACACACACACACACACGTACAGCCGCACGGTTAAGCTAAGGCTTATATACGCGTGTATACCCGAGGAAGCCCTTCTACGCCAGAGTGAGACGCAATTTCATGCAAGAGACAGAGAGAGAGAGGGGAGAGAGCGATAGAGAAACGCAATTTCGCTCGTCAACGTTCTTCCTACGCTCCTGTGTCTTTGTGTGTCAGTGCATGCGTACAGAGGTGGGAGTTATCGGGAATAATATTCATCATGATGTGGTGCACTGTTCGTTAAGCGAACGTGTGGCATGTACCCTATATATATATATATATATAGGGTACATGAAGGAGGATGAGGAAAAATGTTACATCGCTGATGTCACGAGACGATTTTCTTTGTTCTGAAATCGTTGTCTCGTGCGAGAACCATCGCGCGAGCGTTGAGAGGAATGTAATTCGGCGCACGATAAAATATGATGCTATGACTCGCAAGCTGATTTCGATGCGCGATTGAGTTTTTGTTTGTCTTGTCTTTTACTCTGGAAAAAGTGGTTGGCTTTGCGAACATTCTAAATTGTATCTGCGTTTGTTGAGTTTTTGAAAGAGGAGAACAAAAGTGAAATTTTGCTTTATGCCAAGCTGGACGATTGGTAATGTTTATATACACCCAAGTAAACAGGTGCGACAATGTGAAATGAACGAATGAAATTGCTTTCGAGTAGTGCGTTAAAAACTAATACAAGTCGAATCGATATACTTTCTTGTGAAGTGCAAACTGCCGAGACGAGACCGTATTGTGTATATATTACGATATTTAAACCTTTACGTAATGGGCGTTTTGCGGAAGGAAAAGACGTTATGCTTTCGGAGCTCATCGTTACACATCATGTCACGACGTTTTTAAAATATTCTCTTTCAGATATATAATTGTATTTTAGTTAGAAGGTACATAGCGTCGCAGAATTATCGAGTGAATAATGGAATTTTTGGTTTTCGAGAATGAGCAAGTCTAATATTCTACAAATTTTAGATGATGAAACACTCTCCTCTAACCTAATTAACATTTAAAACATTTTAATACTTAGTACACGACCTGCTAAATAATTTCGGACGTTCGAATCCATAAGCTTAAATACTAGATATCGATAAACTACCTATAATAAAATTGCCTTGTTTTTTGTTCGATGTAATAAAAAGATGAGGTAGTTAATGCACAATGATTTCGACACTTTTGTATATCGCAGCAACACTTCCGAACAACCTGATTTCGACGAATCGCCAAATAAATTCAAGGTCGCACACGATTAATAATCGCTGGCTGCTCTTGCAAAAAGAAAAAAAAAAGAAACCCACCTCGCTCCATAAAAATCTTACGTCAACTCTATACACCAGCAGACATTTACAGTCCGAATGCGCTGCCAAGAGCAACGAGCGACTATAATAATCGACAAATATGTTTGAGTAAGAAGGGTAGCGTATATAGTTGGTACTTACAGTCGACTACTGGGCTCGTTGTTGGCCTCGTCACCCTCAATCCGATAGACCTTCCCGGACATCACGTACTCGAAGGAATTAGCCCTGGAGCCGCCCTCCATCTCGGCTGCGTTCCAGTCCCCGCCGTCCGGATAGCCATCCTCGCGCAGGGTAGTCGCCAGCACCAGACGGAATTTATCACCTGCAAAACACGACCAAACGACTGCCTTTACTCTCGCTACTGCTGTTGCTGCTGCTGTTGCTCTCTGTCTCGAATTACGACTATGCCCGCGGTGCTTTATCTGATCGAGATTGTGCAAGCTTACTTCACTCGATTTGTAAATATATAATGTTTGTTACATTGGCTTTTTTTTCGTATATACGATGGCTATTTACCGTGCGAGCATATAATATGTATACTCGTGTCGAGCTTTAATGAAGAGTTGCGCAATATACTCGATGCGTTACGCACACAAAAAAATTGAGATAATTTCGCAATGTGCAGTAGGTATATACGCGACGGAAATTCAAAAGCTGTAAATATTTTCGGTAAGCACATATGTATGCGAGCGGTGCGGCCTGCACGGATACGTACATTCGCGCTAATTGCATTATTATATTTAACGGGCGTTAACTATTCATCCCTCTCTCTCTCTCTCCTAATTTAACTTTCAAATTTGTACTGATATCCAATTTCGGCGGGAAAAATAAGTTATTTATTTCCCCTCGGCAGCCGCTATACATTTTCGTCTCTCCTGCTTCTATATATCTTAATTTCTCATGGGACACCCGCGTTCTGCCCTGTTGTTTTACCGTGTACGCGCATACCGTATACTGTACTACATTCTAACAATTATAATTAAGGTATAATAAAGGTTAGCTCGCGATTAAAGAGAGAAAGAGAGAGAGAGAGATGAACGCGAAAAATCGTCTCGACGTCTTCTGGACTGCATCAGCGCAACGACGGTATATAAACGGAACGAGTCGAGTCGATGCTTTGATGCGTCAATGTTAAGAGCGCGCGCGTGCGTTAAAAAGGCGATTTTCCAATTTGAGACCCTCCCGGCTCGTGCAACCTTGACGCTGCTATATACAACACGCCAAGTTAACGCTCTTGAGAATCGAAATCCGAGGGAAGAGAAAAAAGGTGTGCATATATATATAATGCAGAAGAAAAAAAAAACTTGGCGCAGATGGAGGTAATTGGTTCCTTACTTTTGGCTTTGATCTTTTTGCGCGATATATGTAAGCTATAGCATTAGTACGGCCATCAATAATTCATCGCTTTTCGTGCGTTCGAGAATGTACTCTGTATAAGTATGTTTATTTGTATTGTCGGGATGAATTTGTATCGTCACACCACTCGATTTGCGTATCGTTTAACAATTGACTCTCTTGAATCGCTTCAGATCGTCGCGCTAATAGACTTAGTATAGCGTGCTTTATTTAAACGCCATGCAAATTTAATTCATTTTTATTTACATATATCAAATTGTATAATGCACGAGTGAACGACTATATCGTCGGCTCCGAGTAACAACGTATCCAACTCCGAAGAGAAAGCAGAAAGGTACCAGCAAGGAAACAAATTTTTCAGCAAGTTATTTTAATATTAGCGCATGAAAAAATGAAGGAGTGATTTGGTAATATTTGTTTCGAATATAAAATTAAAACTAATTTATCATAAATAACAACAAGACATAATATAATTATTGTTGTTTAAAACAAATATTTCCAATCGCTCATTTCTTTTTTCATGCGCTAATATTAAAATAACGATGTGTTGCCAAATTAAATTAGAGTAAAAAAATTAGTTTCCGAGGCGGTAGCTTCTTGCTTATTTTTCTGAATCGGTATTTTCTTACCTATTTCTAGTTTGTACCTTTTTGCTTTCTCTCCGGAGTTGGTACGTTGTTGCTCGGAGCAGAGAGATGTTGGCGAACAAGAAGAAAAATCAAATACGCTATTACACCCACCGAATATAGCTCCAAATGCCTATATAGTCGAGTTTCATGCGGGCAAAACTCGTGTGTGTGTGTGTGTGTGTGTGTGTGTATAGAAGCGCGAGAAAATTTTGCAGCCGCGCGTCGTATACGTAAGCCAAGAGTTGGATAACGCGTCGCACGGCTGCCTGAATCAGCATTTATTAGCGTTATCAGCGTAGCTATATACGCTCTCGTGTTATTTTTTTTGTCCGTATACTCGATGTGTAATTAAGAAAGTATCGAGCCTCGACGCCACCGTACATGTGTATTTCGCTCGGTTTTTTCTCGCTTTAAAAAGCCCAGAGTATATAGATAAAAGAGGAAGAGCAGCGGCGGTGTTGGCGATAGCGCGACTGGATAAAAAGAGCAGCCGAGTATAGAGACATGAGACACGCACACACATGGCGCGCAGACTCACTGTCAGTGTCAAGGTTTGGCTTTGTCGGGGCAGAGAGAGAGAGGCTCTACTCGTGCCCAGCAGGAAACATTTGCATATTCGTATAACAGTTTTCCAAGCTTATAATATCGAGCGTCGAAAATAGCTCGCGCGGGTCCGCAATCGATGCGTTCATACGTGCTTATATACTTTTCCTCGTTTTTTTTTCTTCATTTTTCTCTTGCGCTCGAGTTTCGTATACCTATACCTCCCATTTCGCTTTTTCTCTTCTTCTCGCGAGTTTGTATATAACGCGTATGTTTGTGCTTCAGGCAAACTATATAAGCGTTTGGGAGGCTATGCGGAAAGAGTTGCTACTTGAGAGCGTTTGGATCGAGTATATTTCACTCGTTTTACACATAATGTCTTTGCAATATCGAATGCTACAGCCTTTTGACCTACTTCTGCTCGCGACAGTCCTTAAACAAGCGCGATAAATATTCGCAACGTTATATAGGATATGTTAAAGGGGCAGAAATGAGAGTATACTCGAATGCGAGATTTTTTATGCGCATGTGTACGTGTGTGAGAACCAATTTTCGAATGGCTATATCGACAGATCGATAAGTTTTTTCGTACTATGAATGTCCGTTTCCTCGAGTAAAGGAAATTTTTGTTTCTCTTTTTGCTATTTGTAAACATTTGTGGTGCTTGAATAAAAATGTAAAACAAATTTTAAACCGTGCGAGTAACATACTGCGAATGACTTCTCTGAAAAACTTGAATAAGAATGTGAAATGAAGGCTCTACCAGAGCAAATTGACCAATCAAAGTAAATATATCAGCGTTCAGTTTCTGTAAAGTATTTAAATACATCTATTTTGAAAAATACTTAATTTTAGAATTAGCTTAAAAGTCTTTTTTTCTTCTAATTTTAAGCTTAAAATCTTTCTTACTATTGTTGGAAATAACTACTTTCAAGATGGTTACTTCAAATACTTTTTCCATAAGCATTGCAATGAGGCTACGGTAGGAGTCTCAAATTGATTGGTCAATTTCAAGTTAATATCTTCGGAGAATTCATTCTTAAAAAGGAGATTTCGGGATTGTTTATAAAACTGTTTTAAATTGTAATCCCAGATAAAGATGATTTATCAAATTGAACACAGCTGGTGAGTATCAATAATTCTGCACAATTCTATAAATGTGTAGAACTATTCAAAAGATTCGATTACAGTTTTTTTTTTACATTCAGATTATGATTGCATAAGAGATCGCGTCTGCTACGTCGAATATTACGGTTACAAAAAGAATTGCCAATATCAAATCCGACTGCACACCTAATTATCTTATCCAAATAATGATTGCGCGCAATCAATTCAAACCAAATAACGAACGATATTTAGCAAATTAAAAGTTTCGCATATGCTCGCGTACTGTACACACACACACACACACACACACACACACACACACACACACATACATCTATATATATACAATCGACAATTTCGAAAAATAACTGCACTTGGGTAACGATAAAAGCGAGCGGAAAATTCCACATCTCCAGCCTTATGTCATACCGAACTACACAGACCGCGTCTTTATACAAAATTGCAGGACGGAAAAAAAACGAGTCGCCAACTGTCGGCGAAGACTTTAAATAGGTATACGTAAGCAGTATAAGCCTGAAACAAGCCAATCACGTTATACTCGGACGTGTAAACCACTTATTTTAGAAGAAAAAAAAAGTCAGAACCTCAGCAAATTTTTATAGTTTGATAAAGAAACATCTGTGTTGCGTTAGAGCTCGAATATCAAATCGAACGTATTTTTCGTCGCAATTTCAAGCTTCGGGCTCGATAAAACGTTATATATATAATACAGCACGCGCGCGAAGCGACGCGTGGAATTCCCCAAAAAACTTTTCCTCCACAATTACAATGTCAGCCGGGCGTGTGTACGTCAGCGCAGGCAGGTTTGCGCATTCATTAAAAACACACTCATACGCACATGCATACTCGTAGACATCTTTTCGAACATCTATTTCTCGACGTCGCTGCGTTACGTAAGTCGCAACAGATCGCGTATAAGCGCGCTTCCAAAATATTGACTCGTTCGCGAAATTTTTGACCACAATAAAAATAAAAATAAAAAAAGAAGATAAGATCTCGATATTTCTCTGCGACGCAATACTTACAGTTTGTAAAGTTTAGTCGAAATAAAAAGGCTCGTGGTCACACGTCCAAAGCTCCGTCGATCCGCGTAGACTTTTCGCCGGCTGTGTGTCTCTCTGTGTATGGCACTTGCGCGTTCCTCCATTTTTGCTCTCTCGGTCTGTTGGGTTGTGTGCACAGTGCGTACAATTTGCGTCGTAGAGAAGAAGAAGACGACGGGAACAGCAGCAGCAGCAGGAACGGCTGCGTCGTCGTCGCGGCCCGTATAAAAACTGTGTAACGGTGCCGACGCCGCGCGCCTCGAAACTCGGCCGCAATATATCCCTTTTGTGTGTGTGTGTGTCCCTCGCGGCGAAGGGATGACGAGGACGGCAACGCCGAGAGAAAGGTGTATATAGGTGTCGGTGCGAGTGAGCCGATAGGGAGGAAGCTACGAGGGAACAGTCGAGGGTCAAGGTGGGGGATGGAAGGGAATTTTCGGGGGGAGGCGGACACACGCGTTCTCGAAAATAGGGGAGGAAAGACAGAGAGAGAGCGAGGATATATATGTAAGACAGAAAGGGAGTGTTTTGACGGGAATGGAGGAAGTAAGAAGGTAAACGAGGTTCGCGCGTTTCCTGCGTAATACAACGGACTCGTCGCTGCAAAATTCGCCGATCACACAACGAACGTATAATAGGACGGCGGATGGCAGGAAGGATGGGGCGAACTTGGCGAGTCGTGCACCGGTGCAATTATTGCAAGGATGAAAGTGCAAGCACGGGAGAGTGCAAAGGGAGAGAGGGAGAGAGAGAAAGGAAGCAAGAAAGCAGAGAGTAAAAAGAAATAGAGAAGAGTAAGAGAGAGAGAGAGAGAGAGAGAAGGCGGAGGAGGAGGAGGAAGCAGAAGAAGCGGCCGGGCTCGACCGAGTCCTGCGGACGACACCGCGCAGCTCGCTCGCCCGTGGCAGCGCCGCTCTGACCTTGGCATTGAACTTGTTGGCTGCCTGAGGGGGGGAGGCGGGCGGCGGCGGCGGCAGCAGCCAGGGAGGAGGGCGGTGGCAGCCGCGAGAGGGGAGAACAACGCCAGAGAGAGAGAGAGAGAGAGAGAG
>UELV01089821.1:4202-14981 GCA_900490015.1 Megastigmus stigmatizans
GGTTGGCGATGGAAGCGATAGATCGATACATGTGGAAAACGACGTCGTTTTATGAGTCGAAATATCGGCGCGCCACATGTACGCGTTCTTTTTTCAACTTTTTTTTACAGCAGCAGTTTCTCGCGACTTTTCTGAAATTGTCCGTTAGTCTCGATCGTTCGCCATCCCCCAAAAATGATTTTATCGGGGACTTGAAAAGGGAGGCTTTTGAAAATATTACCTGCGAATCGACAGATAAGAATTGTTAAAAGTGTATTTCGTGCGCGGTAAGTTTTGTCGCTAAACCTGCAGCTTGTATATATTGTGAAAAGTTGCGAAAATGTAATATGTATGATATACGCGATAAATTTCCTCTGCGCCAGAGCTCGGCAAACTTTTCACTTTGATGCTAAGAAGTGCTTAACGACACGACGAATTAGCGTTAAAACGCTTGGTATATACACGGACCACCCCGAAATATCCTGTGTATATTTATTATTTCCATTTTGCCTCGGCGTTGCGCTCTAAGCCAAAGTTTTGGCCGAAATTGTAAATTTTCGAACTGTATGAACGTGCCATAAATATAACGCGGCTTGACATAGTGTGTTTCGAGCACGAGCACAGTTATAGATTACATGAATATATTTCCATTCATGTCTGGCATTATTCAGTCGGTTTGATGATATAATCGTGTATCCATTGTCAAAGTTTAACCACAATTTGACTAATCTGGCAAACATTATCTTAACCATCGCTTTAAAATCATTTTATTTTTACTAAATTTATACGGTTTTGTATTTTGATGTGCTGTTCTATTTTAAGTAAAAATCAACAAGACTTTGTAAATATTTTAAGAATCCAACTACATTTTGAAGATTAAAGACAAACTTTACAGGCCAATTTATTTTTAAATATATTGCACATATTTTTTACTTATAGATAAATATTTTTTATTACCAAGATAAACGAACATGAACTTTCATTATCTTCACTTCACACTTTTCAATAATTTCGGCTTTATCAGTTGTAATAATTTTTGCTATCTATAGCTCAGGGGTCTAGAGATCTCTAGATATGCCAAAAAAGATATGCGTTACTGTTTACGTACATACTTTTGAACTGTAAATTAAAAAAATATGAAAATTATTAAAAGCTCGCATTATAAAATATAATCAGTCATGAATATCATCAAGGAAATCACCGCATTGCACAAACACAATACCAATCGAACTCAATTCTAAGTATTTAACAGCCACGCGTCATTGGTGTCACACCTACTACTCTTCCTTTCGTCACAATCCCTCCTCTCTTTTTCGCATCGCTCAGCCTGGACCAATTAACAATTCAGCGTCTCTCTCTGACTGCACGCGTTTGAGAGACGAGCGTTACGTGGGCCGCAAATGCATATTCATTCCCGAGCCCCCCACTCGGCGTTTCCATTAATATCTAATAAGCACGAGAGAGAGAGAGAAAGAGAGAGGTGAGAGAATGTTGGGAAATCCTGGGTAGCGCCGCGCGGATTGCCCCGGAGGCTCTCATTCGCCTTTCGCGAATATGTCACGAATGTGCGCGACTACGGTTTTTCCCGCGCTTAAAAGTGAGTTCCTCGATTCGGTGCGGCCCCTATGTGTTTGCCCTGGCTAAAAAGCTTTGTTTCGTTGATGACCTGCGAGCTGGGTGCTACATTTAACGTTTCAGTACTGAGGATTTTCCCGCTTCATTTGTTTTTGTTAGTTGGAATGTTAGTTGGATTGGTTGCAAGCAAAAGTGTAGTATTTTGTTTATGGAAAAAAGGTTTTATAAAAGGGAATTAAAAAAAGTAAAAAAAAAATTGAGAAATTTTCTATTTTGATTGCACGATATATGGAAAAAAGGAATTTTCATTATACAACCATTTTACATACATATTTTCAGAATGCGTGTGATAACTAAATAATTAAGTAAAGTACTTACTTGTTCAAGAATAGTAACATAAATCTGTCTGCGATGATAATCCAATTCATCAAGACAATTGAGCCGACAGAGTTGTATTTGACTGGGGCAAAGTTAAGACTCATGGGTTGAATTACACTCGGTTATCTCTATATAGCTTAGTCTGCGAAAATGCTTTTGATTGCATTTGCATAGCTTACCATTAGCGACTTGATTAATTTAATCACAATCTCCAATGAAGTTGAAAGATCGATAATTGCCAATATTCGCCTCGTTACAGACTAAAACTAACTTTATGCATTCGATTCTAACCACCCCATTATTCGATCAATGAAAATTTTCACCGAATCAATTTTACTTTCGTAACAAGCATTTTTATAATGCGCACACAACGCTTATTTCCTTTGTTTCACTTACGGTCCGGCCTTATTTCACTTTACGCATGTATACCTGCTTTCCTCCTTAACTCAAAATGCTCGCTTCTCTTTTTATAATCTATTATCATAAAGTGTAACAGGAACAAGCTACGGGCTTTGTGTAAACGTAACGCAACACCCGTTGCGATTGGCCAGTCTCTATATATACGCGAAAGTGCATGTGCGCGTCCAGTAAATACAAATATATGGATGAGTGCGTTGAATCTAGATATTATACGAGAAACTCGAGAATCGTGTTCGTTTTATTTTTAAAACTTAATTTGATGCTGGTAATTAACGTTTTTTGTTGTGAAAACATATTTGATATCGTACATAACGAATTGTTACGTATAGCCTTGACTGAGAAGCATTAATTCATTATATTATATTATTATATAATATATAGAATTGCCAGTAATTGTTACGTAAAATTTAATAAAATAATGGTTATGAAATTTAAATTAAAAATATTTTCGGGGCGTATGAATTCAAATAATGTGCATAAAAGTTTTCCTCGATTTTTCAGGGCATTTACTACATCTCATTGTTTTATTTTTTTAAGCTTAATTCACCGAAAATATTTCAGGCCATGATTTGGAGTATTTGAAATTTCTGTTTAAAAATTAAATCGTTTAAGATTAATTTACTTTATGCCCCATTATATAATTATATAATATACTGTTACATGCTTAAAGTAGATTACAAGCAATTTAGTTATTCCTCGAAATACAATTGCTTACTTAAAGACTTTCTATAAATAATACCAACATACCATATTCAGCATTAGACTATTCAGTAAACGTCCACGTGTTTGGAATTTCATAATTGAAATTAAGCTTCTTACTTAAGTAAAATTGTCCAAATAAATGATTCCCTGTAAAATATTCTGTACGTCAGTTTCAGAAAATCACTATAAACGTTATTGTAATGTAAAACCGCGTTGTTTAGCTTTTTGTATGTACATTATACTATTATACTTACTCTATTTTTATTGTTATAAAACCGTAAATATATCAGAAAAAGTGATAAAGTAAGATGCTTTACGACAATATTCCATTGGTTGTTACAAATTTTTATGAAAAACGATGTGCCATTTATGTTCCACTTAAAAGCTCGTTACGCCCCACTTACAGCTAGGGACTTTGAGCCTTCGAACACTTTTTTCCCTACCTTTTAGCAATTAAAAAAAACGTACACCCTTAATGCTTGGTTTTCAAACACGCAATCCTGTCGCAAAGAAAATTTTATGATTGTTCCATCCTTCGCTAATATAATGAAGCTTTCCAATCCTTATATATAGAAAGTGTAAATATTATACTGAAATTTTAACCGTACGAAAAAACTTTTATTACAATGCGCTCACCTTTAATCCCATTTAAGGGGAAGCCGGTGGAGCACAGTTACGTACCGATATTTACCGTCATATATAATTTTTTTCATTTACTTTTCAATATTTGAACATTTTTCGAGTTAAGCCCAATTCTTTGCAATCCACGAAATTCGACTCAACTTGAAACAGACAAAATATGGAAAATTAAACGAAAAAAGTATGAAAGCATAAATGTCGGTAGCTTACTCGACCGGCTCCTTCTTAAATATCTTACATCTTTTGAATTTCGCAATAAAAAACCATTTTATGATTTCGCAAAAAGAATTCTCTTCAGGAGCCAGATTCAATAAAGCGTACCATATTATTACCACGATGCTATTAATTATCCATCTCTAAAACCACGACCATAAAAATACATTATTTCTATACAGCAACTCCAAATCAAAGTCGTTAAAACGGAGTTCCCAAAGCCACTTCTACCCTTAAACACTAGAGCAACAGCAGCTCACCACAAACGATTCCCTACACAGCTCTCAGCTATAACAAAACCTATACCAACAAATCAAGCCTCCAACCACCAAGCCAAATCAGAAAAAAGAGCGAAAGCATCGTAATCCCTGCGGTTCAAAGTGCACCACCGAGAGAGATTCATGCACCGAGCGAAGCTTATATACATGTATATACGAAAAGGGCAGGGCGCGCGATCGACGCGATTTCGCGGTACACACAAGCCGGAAGCATTTCCGCCGCTGGTCGCGCAAGTGCGATCTGCTGCAGCCGGCTATATCGCGGACGATAAATTTACCAAAGTCGCCGCAGCGAGCCTCTGGTCTCTCCTAAACCCAATGCCGAAAGGTTGGTACAACCGCACAGGTCGCGCAAGAGTGTGAGTGGGTAGTGCAAGGCTTGTTAAAACTGTGCCGAATGTTAATTTCCGTGACGACGTTATGTGCGCCGTTATGTGGTCGCTGAACCGAGTTCGGTATATACGTCATATAAGCCGCTCCCTGCACCGCAGCAAGTAGCTTGGCGTAAACAATGCATACATCGATGCGCTATCCTATTGACGGAGAGATTAGGACCCGAAGGTGGACCACGTCCAAACGTGTGGACAATGCGCTCTACCTTATATACATGTTTTGGTAGTGCGAGGGGATTTCGTCGATATAGTCTAGTGCGCTTTGTGCATGCGCGTTTACGATCCTTTGTTGGGTGAGATTGAGAAAACGCAATAACCGAGGCGTTGAATTAGTGCGCAGAAGGACTTTTAGAGATGAATCTAGGCATTGATAAGTTTTTGTATAAAGCCATAAAACAGGTGTATGTGTAGCACGTGAAGTATATTATACTGATATTGATTTATAGTACGTAAAGTAGATTTGCTTAGAATTTACCAATCAAAGTTTGAAGCAATTTTAAGGATAATAAAGAACTGTTGAAAATACGTTTGAAAAAAATGAAACATGACCTAAAACTCTCTACTATTACTTGTTTATTATTCTTTGTTCTTGAACAATATCGATAACAGATAAAATATTTGTTAACAAATATAGTTTTCGCTTTTCAAAATTGGTTAACAGTTCGGTAGGATCGAGTTCAGAAAGAAAACATTACGCATAAATCCCAATGAAGCTGTCCTCTTTTGCAAATACCCTTCCCGTAACCCTTTAACCTAGATCTTACTCTTGATTTCCTCGCGACCCTATGCAAGTTTTATAATGTTTTTGCAGTATTTCATGGCATTGGTATTGGCTCAGCATAAATATGTACCTGTTTAGAATGTATGTCAACCAGTTATAGATTGAAAAAAAAGTAAAAGAATGGATACAACGTGGAACTTCGCGAAAAAGAGAATTCTGTAAAATCTATATAGCGAATCAGTAGTCGTGTTTCATTGTTAATACAAATCCGGGTGTATACATATTTTACGAACCATCTCTTTTCCGTAAAAAGTATCCACCGCAAAGGCTTTTAATACGAGTTGGAGCTTATGCCTTCTACCAGTAATACGTATATTCTCTAGCTCGAATGAAGAGGGAAAGCTTCGGTTGGAAAAACTATTTTTTCCATTCGCGGTCGAATCGGCCGGAGTAGGTCGAGGAACTTACACGAAAGTATATATACACATATACTTTTCGAGTGAACGTATATAGTTATGGATGGTACTGCACTTTTGCCGAAAAAGTGTGCAGCAGCGTCGGGCCAAACGGGAAAAATCGAGTGGCTTTAAAGCTTGATTTAAAAAGGCCATTACACCTCGACCGTTACACCGGATTTCCCTCTCTCTTTTCGGCTGTATTACGTTCAATGGATCAGGAGATTTATACACACATACACGCACACACACACACACACACGCACACACGCACAAGATAAGATGCTCTCTCGAAACGATACACGCGTCTATTTCATTGCCTCGGGCGTCTCGATGTATATAAATTTAACCGTGTGATTATTCTACTTTATTTCGCTGCATCCAGCGCGTTGCATTCGGATTCTGCACGTCGGTACGTCTATTTTAGTATGAAAGTCACTCGGTATGAAAACACTCACATTTCACGAAGCCAATATGCGTTATATACCTTCGATTTATCGCTTTGCACCTACCATATATCGATTTATTAGCAAAATGAGCTTGACATTTATACCTTCGAGTAATAGTGTCGAACGTCAATTTTTAATTCGCTCTACCAAAAATACACGACGAGCTTCATTAAACAGCTCTCAGTCATCGAAGATCATCAATCTTGCACACGAAGCCTATCACTATCATCATCACCTTTTCTATATAAAATCAACACTTGCGTAATCGCGAGACCGTTCGCGTGACTCGGCTTATGGAAACTAGGAAATTCGGGCAACCACGAGATATAGCGTGACGACGGCGTCGGTATATATATACTTTATATATATATATATAGAAAAGTCTCCTCGAGTACACACGATTACACATTATATGCGTCGGAGCGCCATTGGGAACTCGATATATATATATAGGGAGGCTAATATTCATCGCCCGCGACCGTGAACTGCTGTCGTCGTCGCGGCGCCGGGGGACAAAGGCTCATTTATCGCACCGAGCTTGCGCTCTCCCTTTTTCACCGTTACTCTCGGCATCTCTTTAATTCTGTTACAATCCCCCCTGAGTCTCTGAACATGTGTGTGTGTGTGTGTGAGGAGGGAAGCGATGCATACACATATGCATTAGGACAACATCTTGGACGTGTACAACGGGACAATGGCGACGTTGTTCAGTTTGGGGATCGGAGGATGGTTTGAATAAAATTAATTTTCTTTTTCAACTTCAGTGTACGTGCTGCAAATCTAACCGAACTATTTTTCTCTAAAATTGAAATCAGCCGCCAAAAAATGGCTAAACTAACTTTTTTATAAATTCGTTTTTGTACTTTCATAATGTTAACTCTTTTCGATATTGAAAACATAATTTCAAGTGAATTCCCATGCCACAACCTAAATTTTCTTTCTCATTCAATTATCACAGCCAAAAAATATTCATTCAATATTTTGTTATCAACTGTGTCGCCGCGCAAAGTCCGTTCTTAACATTGCCAATATACAAAACACCACCGGGTTTGCATAATACTCGACACATCTCGAACCACCCGTCTCATACATTTCGGGAAAACTGTGGCATCGTCGAGTCCCTGGATAAGGATACATTATACAGTGCAGTGTGCGAATGAATACGTGGGGGAGTAAAGAGGGGAGAGAAGCTGGATACAGTAGTCTGAGGGTACGAGCCTTATGTAGGGGGATACAAGTGGATTTGCATGGAGGGGAGAATAGAGAAAGAGAGAGATAGAGATACTGAGCGATAGGGGACTCAACACCCCAACTCAGGCTCTTGGCATTAAAATCCGTAGGTTTGACTTACACCTTATTCCATCCTGATCCTCTAACTCTCGTCGATCCTTATATGCTTTTTGAATTATAATATCTGACGTATTATACACATGTGTGTGGAGGTTCTGTTTCCCTAGGTCGTCTGCACGAGAGAGAAATTCTTGTTTACATATTTGAAGCTGGACTCTGGTTGTGCTTGCGCATACATTGCACACGCATTTGTAAATATTGCTTCGTATATATGCAGTTTGCCAGAGCAATTTTTAATTTAGAGCTGTTGGGTATGCATGTTTGATGCGCTGATGAATTAATTAGAGTATGTGCAGCGTATATAACTAGGGTGGGTACGAGAGCAAGCAATGCGCTATTTTAACGATAGAACAGATTCTACTGGGCAACATTTGTTTAACAATATTTTCTTTTTTCTAGCCTGCATTTTTCCAGAGGCAAAATCATTTTTTCACACAGTGATTCCAACACTTAAGCGAAACGATACACAACGCAATAAAATTCCATTTTAATAAACGGTTTTTTAACACACCAATAAGCACAAAAAAAGATTACTTTTAATGCCCACTTTATTCGCGCACATCGATAAAGAGAATCAAAAATCCACGCGAAATTTTAAACGAGAATTTCCCATTCATCGCTATATACCTCTCGTAAACTGATATCGTATATTTTTCGAACCATTAATAGCCGATATGAGCAGGCAAGTGTGAAAAACGATTCATGCCGAAAGCTGTAGCAATATTCCCCGTGTGTGTATATGTGTATACCATAAGCAGGAGGAACGATTTAGCCGGAAGGAATCCAGGACACTATAGCTTCCGCCATTTAGCGATTCACACACACACACACACACACACACACCCCTTTCGTCGTCGTCCTTTCAGCCATGAGAAGCTCGCCTGCTGGAGACGCCTACGGGGGTTACTAGGATATTCGAGCTGTCGAGTGATTTTTTTAAAAAGTCTCTTCACACCTTTATACCTTTGCATGAGCAACGCTTGATACGATTAATAATGGTATTGGCAAGAGGACTTCGTGCGATCTTTAAGAAGTGATTGTTATAGTTTTTGCGGAGTGTTTAATTGTCAGTGTGTTCCATAAAAGATTGATCCAATGTTTTAATAGTCAACCAAAATATACACACGTAAACTAAATTTATCTACTGTACTGATTTAATTGGAAATCAAGCAAACATTTCGTTAGCATAACTCATTATGTAATATAGGTATTACAAATAGGTTAAAAATATAATTGTATATGTGTAATTATATATATATATGTCCGTTGTGTATCGTTTTATTATATAACCAATGGCGGCAGAATTTGTACAAAATTATGCTTCCAATTTATCATTTTATTCTGATATTTATCAAAACAGTAAAGCAATCTGAGTTTAACTTTATTACACCAAATTAAGTGCTAGTATTCTGAACTGCGATCTTTTCGAAATTGCTATTGATCGTTTTGTTATTAAGTATATCATTCATTACCTATAGCGAATATACAGGGAATGAGAATATTGAAAGAGAATGTCGAAATAGAGGATTATAAAACAATTTGTATATGTTATTTTCAACAAGTATATGTTATTTTCCATATCATACCATACCCTCTTTAGCATTCTGAATTTTCGATGTAATAGTTTATTATTTGATAAATCATAGAATTATCTATAAGTAAAAATAAAAATAGCACGTGTTAAACACGTAATCGATCAATTCTACATGTTTATGGAACTTAATGAATTGCGATTTTAGCATGACACAATAAATATTTGCCTTGTCATCAATGATATAAGCCTTATCAAAATATTCAAATTTTTTACAAGTCATCATGATAAACATCCGATTACTTTTATAAGTATCATTTCCAACTCATTTTACAAGTGTCACCTAAAAGTGTATATCCATCTACGTCAAGGTCAAAATTTAACATTATGCTTTTCACACTACTACCAAACCCCGTCAAATCAGCAATCCAATCAAACTCTAGTAATCCCAGAACAATTTTTCCAAATCAACCTTCAAATCCGTTAGTCCCGAGCTAGAAAGAGCTTTCTGAGCCATTAAACTCGAAAATTGGCATATTGCTATTTTATCCCAGTGCACCGATAGATATACGCTCTCAACCTTCGCTCTCTCTCTCTCTCTCTCTCTCTCTCTCTCTCTCTCTCTCTCTCTCGTTCTCATTTCCTCGCTCATGTTTACATTAGAGAGCCCGTGATATGTAATACGTGCGAGTGCGAGAATATACGGTATAAATGTCGAGCATATTCCAGGAGATGAGTGCAGTCGACGATATTGACGTTCGCATTAGTCCCGATCGCTTGCTGCCGGAACATATATACGGCTGTCTGTGTATTTGTATGTGCGCCCATAAAACGTATGTAGGCGCGCGAACATGTAGCAGCTGGACGACGATCGCGATTGAATGGCTTCGCTGCTGTGCGTATCTCTTGGTAATTGCTTTTTTATTCGTCGCCGTGCACTTTTTGTTTTCGCCATCCATTGGAAGCTGCGAAAAAAAAAGACTTTTCGTAGGTCGTTTCATTAAATGTTTCGCGTGCGAGAGCTTTCGATCGCGAATATGAAAACTTTTGATATTGTTAATTTAGTGATTTAGTTTTTCAAAGGGAAATTCGCGGTATCCGGCGAAACACGGTTTTACTCGGTATTGTCAGTTTATTTATTATTTTTCCGAGTGATTCGGTTTGCAGGCATGGGGTTAAGATAAAATGTTAATCATTTTTATTTTAGAAGGAGATTACCTTTGTAGTTTTAAAATCCTTCTAATCTTGTATTATCAATTATTCTTATCTTAAAGAAGCCAATTTGAGAAGAACAATTGCGGTACAGAAATAAATAAATTCAAACTGTAAATAGACGTCTCTCATCGTAATTGTGACCATGCAAAACTTTTGTTCGGAAATTAGACCGCCTATATTTCTGATAAATGGCTTCCCTCATTCAATGTACTGAAAATCCAAAGATTACGGAACATTATCGGATTCCCAGAACGAGGCCGGAAAGTCTTTACTTCTCTTACCGCGTATTCTTGCGCTTGACAATAAAGACTGTTCTTGCCTCTGCAAACGATTCTAATTTCGTACACAGTAACCCCAACTCCCTCGCATAAAACGAACATTAAAGTCCCATATTCATTCAGGATCTTATATAATTGCATACCCTATATGAGTCCTAGAACTTTCGCACTAACTCGTACTATATATATATATATATATATATA
>UELV01089828.1:0-14922 GCA_900490015.1 Megastigmus stigmatizans
CCCCCCACCACCACAAATACTGACACCGTCCTGCGTTTCGAGCCCGCCCCGGCTCCTCTTCAGGGACTGAAATATCAACTTAAATTATCTTCCCTTATATGCAACTGTTCTTTGTGAATCTTAGGAAGCCCATAACCTTTAGCTACAGTACCATTTTCACATTTCAAATGTTTAAGCATAATATCATTTATACAACCTTTTATTTTCCAATGAACTAAGATCAAAGATAGTGTGGATTCTCTGTGGCTATAAGCATACTTTCGCGTGATTGATATGAACTTCAGCTTTCACCTACATTTTGGTTTGCTAATGCAAATTAATCGTGATGGGTCTCAAACTATTTATCCTCTACTGCGATAGCATATTACGAACTTTGTGATATATTATACGGATAAATTCGCCTACATTGCTTAAATAATCTATAAATCATTCGCACCTACTTCTGAACACAAGTTTGCACTCTATCATAGCGATATTACATCCGTACTAATACCAATCATAAAAATAATTACACATTTATTACAATTCTAATACATTAGACAGCAGTTCAAACTCATTCGTATATCGGTCTAAGAGACAATCAATCAAATCCGTACTCATAATTCCACCTGCTTCTACACATCTGAAGCCAAAAAATGGTTTAACCGCAAAAGAAACTCCTATACTCTCCGATTATATGTTCTCCACTGCATCCTCGAAGATTCAAAAGGCAGCAAAAGAAAGACCAGCACGAGAGGTCATCGCACTGCAGGCGAAAAGAGAGAAAGAGAGAGTTTCGGTCGGCCTCGCTTGACCCGACCGGCCAATGGAGGTATTATCGAGCGCACACACACATACACACTCACACACCCACACACACACAAACACACCCACACACACAAACACACCCACACACCCACCAACACCCACCAACACACACACACACACACACACACGCGCGCGCGCGCGCTAGCTCCACCAACTGTGACGTCACTACGTATGTCAGCTGCTGCTTCCGCGCTGGCGCAGTGAGAGAGAGAGAGAGAGAGAGCTAAAGAGGCCGTGCACCCGGTGCCGCTACACCGGTGTGCCCGCCAGCCGGATGCTCCAATTTCGCGCGCGCGCGCGCCAGCAGTCAATTGAGCGCGCTCCTCTCTTTCTATCTCGCTTTCTGCAAGCTCGCGTTGTTCGACGCCACCGCTGCTGCTATTTCTTCGTGAATCTTTCATTATTGAATTTAGTTTTAGGTTTTAATTGCAGAGATGTCAAGTATATAGCACTGGAAAGTCTACGGTGTATGTCGATGTGTTATTGCAGACTTTATGACGGTGCTTTGCGGTAGAAGAGATCAATTTAGCATGTCTTGCTAATCCATGAACTGAAATTTATTGAAGTTTAAGTGGCGATGCGGAGGTTTTACCCTGCGCTAATTAGAAAACCCGAATTGTTAACCTTTCCAGGGGCAGATTTTTGACATCAGTTTTTGAAAATTCAATGTGTCCGATCCAATATGGCAGATCGAAATTTCAGAAAATCTGAATTTCAAAAGCTGATGCCAGATTCGTAATCAGCGTTACCAAAAACCCCTGTATACCCAATTTCAGCCAAATTTGTTCAAAAACGACTCAGTGGCCAAATTTTAACTGAAAAATCAAAGATTTCTAATTCCAATAGAAATCAAAGATTTTTCATTATAAATTGTTTATAACTAATCTTATATAAACAAATTTTCTTATTTTTAGACTTATAATTATGTCATAAGTATCTAAGATGCAATGGAAAGAAATTTGAGCGATTAAGTGTGAAATGGCTAAGTTATGAATGAAAAACTGAAAATAAGTTAGGTGCCATTATAGTGGCTTCTGCTCTTGAAATGGTTAACTGGTAAGGATATTCGTACCAATAAAGAAGAATCGTTGTTCCCCGTTTAGCCTCTTTTCAGAAATATACCACACTGCACTTGAAGCATAGGGATCATTAATTCCCTAATGAGTACACTCGAACTTACAAAAAGCACAACGAAGCAATACTATCCAGTAGACGAAACAGACGCAGACTAAGAAAGATAAAAAGTACGCGCATTCAAAGCAATACGAAGCGCAGTTCATTCATTGCTGATGCATAGTTGTCTCCAAGCGCGTATAACAACAACAACAACTAATTCTCCACATTGATAGCGGGACGCGTCGAGTGCGACTGGCAGACGCGCGGGCAAATGAAAAGGGTCGGTATGAAAAAAAGCAGCGCTCGAGAGGCAGAAAAATAGTAGAGGAGAGAGTCCACGTGTGGAAAGGCGGAAGTAGTCCAGTCGCTATCCGCAGAATCATTGTCTATGAATTTTGCTAGCGCTGTGAGAGTCTCTTCTGCCTGGGCGTATATCGGACATTGCGGTCCATAATGCGCGCGACTTCGCAAGCTACCAACACACCCCGCGCGAGAAGTTGTGACCTGCAAGTTCTGATACATGTGTGGGTGTCGAGAGAGAAGTATAAGAGTCTATTCGAGACAAAGATAAGTCTTCTATGGTATGGTTTTGCTGATACTTTATTCGCTGATTATGAGAATTTATTGCTAAACTCAATAACAGTTCTATTCAAAATACACGAGCGCGTAATTGTTGTATGTTTAGACGACTGTATTTGGCACTTTTGTAGGAGTCGCTGCTATTTAATGCCTTCCTTTGAATGGTTAGCATAAGAAACTGGACTCACTGGAAAGCCAGTCCTATATGATGTCATCGTGCTTAAATTAGCACGTACAGTTGTGACTTTATTGCATGGACTTTTCATTTGTTTCGGATTTAGGAAGTATAGTGAACAATAAATGTTAATAGTACTATGCCTGCTATAAATCATAATAGATCCCAGTGAATTGAGTCTTGGAAGTGTAACCAGCCGCTTGAAAAATAAAATCTCACGCCTAAACTCATCAGAAATAGTTTCTCAAAACGTTTATATAACAAAAATATAATAAAATCTGTACACAGGAAGTGATCATTCATTCTTCCAAGTAGCGAGCGATTCGCATTTTTTCAAAAATCAAATACTAGCTCAAATCTTTCCAACTGTTTCCCCTCGAATTCATTTGCACAAGAGCTACTTAAGTCATTATACTCATTCATTACCATAAACATCACCACTGCTACGTTCTTGTAATCTACCGATTTCGAGAAATTAAGAACCTCTAAACATAATTTGTCTACACGCGTACACTCTCCTGACCTCATGAATGCTACAAAGTTGATAGAAGTTGCTTCCATTTTTCCACCATTTTTATATATATAAAATCCATCGACTTGAAGAATCTACTTATTTAGTCGCATTTTTTCATAAGCACCAGTCCAGGAGCACTAACAGGGGCGATGCACAAGAACTCTCAGTGCCAAGAGTGCGTACGGAAACTGTTATGCGATCTTCCCAGAATCTGCGCAACATTCCAACTTTGCGCGGATTTAAGATACGGTCTATCAATACTTCCTTGAACTCGATCCTTAACCTTCTGACAGCCAGCATTTTGTCTACTGAAAAGGAGTAACTTTCTCGAAATTTTCCATATAAATGTTTCTTAAGTACTAATATATGTGGGCCGATCATGGAATGACGCCATATGGCGTCATGCCGGCTAGCGGTGGTAAAGGGAAATTTTCAAAATTTTTATATCAGCTAGGAAAGTTTTCTAAGGGTTTTGAGTGTTGCTGAGAACGATTTTGATATTTATTTTGATCAAAAATGGATGCTAGATAATGAATTGGCCATTTTTATCAATTCTGGAGTCAATTCTGACTATAATACATAGAATTACATACGATATTTTTAAAATTTTTGGTCTGCCATCTTGTATTCGCCATCTTGGTATTGAAAAATTGAAATTCTGATTACATATTTGTGCCCAGCAACCTCAAAAACCCCCAAGTAAGAAATTTCAAGCAAAATTATTGCATGTCGCCAAATGGCGTCATCCCGGCTGTCAGAAGGTTAATCACACAGAGACTATGCCTGTAATCATAGCGCATTAGCAAACTTAGGGCTGTTAAGGAAGTTAAGTGCTAGAGCAAGTAGATGAGTTTTTGGTTAATTTTTTTGTTTTGTCCCCTATACATAGTTTTTTAAAGTTTGAGTGTATTTATGAATGATTGGGTTGAGTGAATGCTTCTCTTTTAATTTTAAACGTTATGTAAGATAGATATCGACTGCTCTTGTAATTTTTGATTTGATATTGAACTCGTAAGTGAAGAAATTAGCGAGATCAGATAAGTAGAAAAAAATTAAAAAAAAAAAAAATATGTGCAATTCTTCCAGTACACGTAACTTTAAATCACAGCAAGTCTTTATAACCAGCGATATGGAAAGCAGAGCATTGGCGACCTCTCAAGTATCAATACAATCAACTATTCTGCCAAGCATCGTAGCATATTCCACGGTTATTTACCACCTGCTAAATCACATTCTTTCTCAGCAGTAGACGAGCGGTCAAACAGATTCCAGTCATCATCATCTTCATGTCCATCATTAGCACAGGCAGACTTGACCGATCATTGTCATCGTTGTCGTCATGGACGCTAGTCGTAGGTCGTGTATCCACTTCACGCGTGACATTCTCAAGTGTGGGTAATTGGCTAACGCAGTAAATCGCTACGTCGAGTGACATGTGCAGTACAAACGATATACATGTACTATGTATAGAGAGGGATAGGTAGATAGATATTAGTTTATTTGTACAAATGTACAAAATTAATCGTTACAAATTTTCATATTGATACATATTTCATTGCAGAATCAGTCTTATAGTAATCACTATATTGCACTTAATCTTACTATATCACAGACTTGTTAACATAATCAGTTTAAAAATCAGTCTTAAAATATTTCTCAAACCTAATCGTAATATCACAAAGCGTCTTGTATTAAAAGACAAACAAACAATTTATAATACAGATCCATTTCTATCTTACAATAACATTTAAAATTAAAAATTAATAGTAAAATATTCACAGAATCCATTCATTCTTAACACACTCACGGTAATAAATACACTCACACTTTAAAACAATATAAAGGGGACAAAATAAAATAAGTTAACTTATAGAAAACTCAATTGCTTGCCCCTAGTGACGTATAGGTCTTGCTTTTCGTATTTAACAGTCCTAAGCACGTTAGCGGGCTATGATCTCTTGGTGACTAAGGATCGAGTTTAAGGAGGTGCTTCAGGACCGCCGTCTAAAATCACACATATGTATTGTTCAGATTCTGTAAACGTATCCTCTGCTCACTGGACGCGTCAAAACAAACCACAGCGTAGTCATCAAGATGGGATAATTCTCGCGCCTGACACTATGGTAAAGTGAGAGAGAGATAGAGCGAGTCGGGGGAGGGGGGGGGGGGGGGGGGGGGGGGTGGAGTAGCACAATCATAGGATGAAGGGAAAGAGATATCAGAGAAGGCAACGATGCATATAATGCGCCTTCATCCCCGGCGCGATGTCTGACGTACCGGGAGCGACTGGGAGTGTGTGGTGGTACTGTGCAGTCTAGGACGAGATTGGCCCGAGGCTATCATTCCCGGCTAGTGCGACGAGGACGATCCATTAGCTAGGAGTAGCAGCGTCGCATCGGACCAATTTTCATCAATAATTATTAATTCGTTATCGTTCGCTAAACGATCCCAGAGAATCGTTCCGAGACGCTAATTGTTAAAAGATTTGATTATAATCAAACTGGATTAATATTGTGTGAGCAGAGGACACACACTGTAAGTAGAGATCAGAACTGATATTTTTACTTTGATTCTGATTTATTGTGAATAGTTAGTGTTTGGCTGGATAAAGAATTCGAGGAAGATTGGATGAGCGCACGGAATTGTTATATGAAGAACGATCTCAATAATATTCTTCACAATTTTAGTATCAAAGCCAGTCAAATTTATTAAAGGATTCATAAATGCATTTATTTTGAATGCAGATTGTGGATGGAATTTTATGGAATTGAAATTAAATGATGATGCTGACAGAGTATTTTTTCAAAAAATTAATCTGTATTTTGCAAAAATTGGTAAGATAGGAATTTTCCCGACCCTTGCACATTCTCTTAATATAAATTAACAGTATACATCGAAGAATGATTTTGATGCACTATGCAAACAAAAATATTTACCAACGTCACTTTTTGAAAAAGTATATTATTAACGCATGTTTATTTATCCATACGTTCCTCGTTGACATGAAAACTATTATAAAGTGATATGCTTTCATATGTATCGCATGAAAATTATATAGATATTCCACTATAAATTCTATCATTTTTTTAATGAAAAAAAAATCATGCCTGCGAACCAGAATAAGAAGAAGAAGCGAGTAATGAAAAGAGAAGGAGAAAACATCGTTTGGAGTATCCGGTAATATGACCAAGGCGCACAGGGACTTTCTCGCACCTAATTTATTTTCAAATCGGGAGAAAAACTAGCGCGCCTCTGTACGGAGAAAACGCAAAGCCACTATAAAATTTTGCTCAAGCACTTGTTCTCTCATATATATTTATGTAGACTGAGAGCGAGAAAGAGCCAAGATTGCTATCTTTCTCGTTCCAATCCTTTCTGTTACTGGTATCTCTCTCTCTCTCTCTCTCTCTCTCTCTGTCTCTCTATACCTCCTCCCTCGTTCCTGTTTCGCTCTCGTGAGCAAATATTAAGTCTAGGGGTATCGTTACTTTCGCATCTGGCTCGTTAGAAACACGATAACGGCGCTTTTTCTTAGCACCTCTCTTTCTCGCTGTTTCTCTCCCTCTCTCCCTCAGCAAACTGTTGTGATTGTCTCCTTGAGACCAGCGCAAAACTGAAAAATGCCACATACAACTCTGTTATTTTTATATGAGACAATTCATGAATCTATTTTCACCCTCTTTGGTCAAAGTCTGTTCATCTACTTCTAAAAAAAGCCCAATGACGCCTTGGTTATGCTCGACCACAAGTTCGGAATCTTACCCTTTTTATGCGCGAAACCAATGATGCTCCATTCATTCCAATTTTAACTGCAGGTGACCTTCTGTTACCCATGATGGTATCGAGGTCAAACGGGCCTTTCAAATTCAACTAGTGTCTCTGGTAGACACTCTTCTCTAGCAATGTCTCAGCTTGTGTATGTTACTCACATTAATTTGAATAGACTCAAGACACATTTTAATTTATTTAAGTTTCAAATTTCTTCTCATTCATACGATATAATTGCTGTAACGATAACTGTTCTCACGGACCTTGATGAAACATCAATCATTTTACTGCTACATTATAATTTCTACAGACTTATTGCTTATTTACAATGCTAAATTATATGCTTTGTTTTGGCTTTATATTTTGAATGGATTCGTGTTATAGTTGTTTGTTACTAATTTTTAATTTAAGGTTATTAATATTAATGCAATGCAATTTCTGTGGACCAGATAGGGTTATACCCCAGAGTCAAAATAACATAAACTCTAAACTCTAAACTCTAAACTCTCTCTCTCTCTCTCTTTCTCTCGCTCTCGATCCCATCTCCTTATACTCACCCCCGTGCGATGTTTTTTTCATTTTGCTCTCGCGCATTGTGTGAGAGGGAGTGACAAGCGATAAGAAAAACTTAGAGTAGAGTGAATAGCTAATTTACGTTCCTTATAATTTTTCTATTTCTCGCGATATCAGAGAGAAGCCAAGAGAAACGCATTAAGAAGACGAGAATGTAATGTAACAAGCAAGCATATTATTATCTGGGTAACGATAAATACAAAACAACTTTTAAATTATCTCATTATGCATGTTTTTTGTTTGCTTTTCAGTTTCATTGTACAGATTTTTTGATGTTCCATTATGGACGTCCAACTAATTAGAATTTGTGACGAATTCCATGTGATGATTTTTTTTTTTCCCAATAATTGTTTAACCCTTTGCGACACACATTTTTCTATCAAACAAATTTGACGGTTATATGCACCTTAGGGGATTTTCGGGGTCGCTGATCACGAATCTGAAATCAGATTTTCAAAATTCAAAATGGCTGATCCAATATACCAATTTAAAAAAAAATAAAAAAAATTTAACATTTTGACCGCCATCTTGGAACCACCATTCTGAATTGTCAAAATCTAAATTTAGATTCGTAATCAGCGACCCCGGAAATCCCAGTATACGAATTTTCGTAAGGATATGGCTAAAAGTTCCATCATAAATGAATTTTTTTTTCTAAACAGGCGTTTATTTTTACTTTGTTTATAAATATTAACAAATTATAGAAAATTTTAGAACCTTTATACATAAATTTCAATTTCGTATCATCCTCTGATTAAGAAACTATAAAAAATTTAAGTTAAATCCAATAAAAACTACTCTGAAATTGTAAAAAATTGTACCAAAATAGGTAGTCTCTGAGAGATACCACCATGCCGCAAAAGGTTAATAATTATACTAAAATAATGCGAATGAAAAATGATGAAATTTTCATAAAAATGTAAGAAATTGAATTAGCATGCATGCAGATATACAAAGCTCATCGTCCAGACAAATGGTAAGCAAACGACATCAGGATACTGAGATCGATCGATCATCTGCCAGAAGGCTAATCTACTTTCACGCAAATAATTATAGACGGATGCATCTTTCTCTCTCTAACATACACCAGAGCCACACACTCTCACGTACACGATCACACAAAGCGAACCGATCGAATCTTAGCTTGGATCGGGCTCGTTTATTTTATCTGCGCGAGACGTCGGACGCAGAAGAAAAAGAGGAAGGTCTGAGGTGATGGCGTACCGACACATTCGTAATATACCGTAATATACCTGGATACATGGGTGTGCGACTCCATCAATGATACGTTGTCAGTATATACGTATCGTTCGCATGAACGAGTACGTAAATCCAAGTAAGAGAAGGATTTTAATGTTTTGTCTATCACTCCCTTTTCCCCGCTGGAGTGCACTGACACGTAGCTCGCGGATATTAAATGCTTATAAAGATGACGCAACGCTCAAGGATTCAAGGAATCGTTTTGCTTTGATTCATCGTATATATGTATGTGTGTGTGTGTAATATATATGTATATATATATATTGCACATATATAATATGTATATATATTTATATTGATTTCTAAATGTCCATGAACACAGGATAATCTATCTTTATCCTTGTATTCATTGCTTGCATTATTCTTCGTATCCTCTCTCTTTATCTCTCTATCGCGAATCAAGCATTCGTAAGGAAGATTTATGTATAGGCGGCGAAATCATTTTTAACATCTTGCCATAAATAGCTTATTGTACATCATGTTTCATAAATATATATGCAAATATACCAATTTCCTTGCAGCTCGCTGCGGCCGATAGTGCGAAATTCTTTAAGGAGATTTACCTTTAGAGGAAATTAATCAGTTATGAATGGATTATTTATACTTACCGTTTCATGATTCATGGTGTATTTATATAGTAGATAATAGAAGCATTTTTTTTAATTTTAATGATTAATGATGTATTTAAAGAGTCAACTTTATTATTTTTAAAAGCACTTTTTTACATCTTCGTCTAAATTTGTTTAACTTTAAACTGCAGTTATCAGAAAAATCAAAAACTTTGCACTGTACCAGTAAGGATTATATTTTATATTAGAAATTTAAGCAGTTAGCTAATTCTCCTTTGAAAACTCTTTGAAAACTGTCAAACAGAACCCCCAACAAAGTAAAACCGCTAAAGATTCATTTTTAGAAAAGTATATAAGCCCACGGGTTGCTTCTTAGTCTAGTCTTATCGCCCATGCTTTCATCGATTGGAAATCAATCGAAATATACAACGCATCCTGCCTCTGCACGTATCTCTCTCTCTCTCTCTCTCTCTCTCTCTCTCTCTCTCTCTCTCTCTATCGGTTTTCTTTGCTGCTTCTTTGCTTCGCCCACGGGTATCTTGGCGCGGACGTGTGGGCGCACAGACGAAATGACTTCCCCACCCTTGCATGCAGCCACCGCAATAATCGTCAATAAATGCCGAGTGACGGCCGCACATTCGCGCGTATGTGAGCACCCGCACTTCCGGTAAAGGATCGGATCAGCTGCGAATCGTTGCGCGAATTAATAGCTGGCGAGAGGCCGTTTTTACTGCGGATTGATTTAGAAATGATAATATTAGATATATTACTTCATTTTCTGAAATTTTTCATCTCTGCAGAGATGATCTGGAATAAATGCTTAACTTTTTACATATGTATCTTCAGTGTAGGTGTATATTTATATATTTTCTTTATTATTTTATGTCTTTACACCTTTACACATGCATTATCAGTTGCATGAATTATTAAAATGTATAGTGTCAGTCACGTAAGTGTCAACGGAAACTTCAGGACTGACCAAACGAAAACTATCATATTTGTGGTATTTATATAAATGTATAATGCACATTATAAACAAGATCAAATATTTATATGTATTGAATTTTCCAGCGGAAAGGTTGTAACTATCATTCATACTTATATGGACTTTTATACTCCTCGGTACATGTAACGGCTATATTGTCGTATGATTAACCTTACTGTAAGTAATAAAAATCTACAAATTATTTCGTGCGATTAAGTATAGAGAAAAAAAAATTTTCATAAAAGTTTCATTTTTTTCAAAATATAATTAGATACTACAAATTGCTAAAATCTTTACTAATTGACGGATTCAATTATTATTGAAAACAATCATTTCAATTTATTTTAAGTTCCTTATGTAACATTAAATACTACCAAAACTGAGAATGGTTTTCTCACTAAAAAAAAAACCTCATCTAAAGCGTCATTTAAATAAACTGCACTTCAATAAAAATCCTATCTATTCCGCTCCTAAGCAATACGATCAATTGAAGTGGCACTCCACTGTCTTCCTCGCTTTTCTCGAAACGCAAGTAAAGGGAAGTTCAATAAAAAGAAACAAAATTACACCCGGGGCAACTGATAAGGCAATGTAAACTCACCTCAGGACGAGGGCAGGTGACATTTGGTACTCATGTCCACGAAACCTGTGAAAAAGTAGAGGCACTGGACTCGCATGGACTCACCGAGACTCGTGAATAGTGTAAACACTTACAAGCGAAGCACGCACGCCTGCCGTTGTTGTTGTTGCTGCTGCTTTTGCTGCTGTTTGTTTGCTTTATCTTCTCTGCCCGATTTCCGGATTTGAAATATTTTCGTCGTTTAGACAGGATTTATTGGTTTCGATCAAATGAATAAACTGGAGATACGAAAATATATGTTGGTACTGTAACGCGAAGGGTTGAATGAATCTTACGCTGACTTTGACCATTTCATGCATCTTTAATCAAACTAAAATCTTCTCAAAGAATTAAGGATATTATTACGCATATTGTAATGGTTATTTCTCTTCTGAATCCTATGTATTCAATGTCGAAAATTAATAAGTTTTAAGTTTAGATAAGTTAGTAAACATTGGATGAATGATAATACAAGTAGATAAGGAATTTCGATTAGAAGCTGTAGGTCTCTAAAGCTCCAAAGATCTGCATCCTGCATAAACACAATTCCATTCGAGCCAAACAGCAGCTGCATCGCTAGCTTTTGTCTCCTGCCTCTACAAACAATAAGCAGCAGAACAAGTATTACGCAACCGTGGTGCCGCACAGAAGAAAACGAAGAATAAAGACACGTGGAGGACCATCGTGAACGTAAAGAAGAGAGGGAGCCAAATGAGTCCGAGCCAAATCGAGTCAAGCCAAACCAATCAATAGCTTTTACGAGAAGCGGAAGGAATACACGCGGCTTGCGGAGAGAGAAAGAGAAGATTTCGCCGGTGCAGCAGAGGAGGATTAAAGCGCCTGGAGGCCCGATGAAAAAGACCGCGACTGCATCGTCTATTGCCTGGCTTGCTCTCTAAGAGGTCGACGACCCACAACGACAACTGCGACGACGACAAAGATGAAGACGACGTTGCACAGCTTCTATACGTCTGCTTTGGTCGAGCTAAATTCTTATAATAAACGGAATCTTGCTCTTGGCTTTACTGGGTCACGATGTCTAGGTTCTAATGGATCTGTCTTCTCCTGGGACCGGTCTATTCTACCGTCTCTTCCTCTATCTTCCCCCCCCCCCTCCTCTACATCACAGCGGTAACTATACGACGACGACACGCGCAAGTACTTGTTCGCCAGTGTCCCTATTCTTTATTTTCTGACTGCCATCGTCGTTTGCGCGCACTAACCACTTCCTATCTCCCTCCCTCCCTTTCTCTCCTGCTCGCTCGTCATCTAAATAGAGTTTTGGCTCGGAGGCAAAGACGCAGGCTAAAAAAGAAGCTCGAGAGAAAGAGAGACAGAGAGAGAGAGAGAGAGAGAGAGAGAGAGAGAGAGAGAGAGAGAGAGAGAGAGAGAGAGACAGGATGCACTGGAGTGGTAGGGATTCGATCTAATTAAATTAGTCATCGCCACCGCCTGCCAAGTCGATAAATCGCCAAGAGATTGCTCTCTTCTAGCTTCTTCCCTTTTTTGTCTCACTTGCCTTCTTTTTTGTTACATAGTTCATGCGCATGATTGCGCAGGAGTTAGGAGAAGGATATTTCGCGGTTGCAGATGCTTGATTTAGAGAGGGTTCGCTGGTGGCTTGAGTTATTGGCTGCAACATTTACTTACTCTCGCGCATGATCGGTCGAGTAGAGGCTAGTTGGGCGAGGAACTGCTAGATGGTTTTTAGTGTAAGGTTAATTAATCTGTATATATATCGCGTAATGTTTGGAAAGTATGTACTGATACGTGTATGCTCCGTAATGGAAGTTCTCATCATATGTAGGTAATAAATGAATTAAAATCATACACTTTTCCTTCTAATTATCTCAATTATTAATAATAACGGCAATACACCACATGTACACCACACGCAATTTTGACTGCAACGTAAAAATTTCTCCCGTCATAATCGTCAATTCCGAACAATGTGAATACACACGAACGGTGAGTGTTTCTACATCTTGCACTAGCCATCAATCTGAGCTAGCAGACACAAAAAAAAAACCTTGAGAGCCACTATTCTAATCGCAGCTGCCTCGAGGGGGGTATCACCGCCAGCTAGTTCAATACGAAAGAAATCCGCGCTGCGGCGATCGCAACGATCTCTTGCTACGACCGACCCACTCTGCAGCGAAGTCTGCTGTCAATTAATGTCCTAACGAGCAGTGATATACGGTCTCGCGGAGTGTGCAGCCATGTCAATTTTTGTCCGGCTAACAAAAAGCGTAACTCTGGGACACCGTGGCGTCGCCATCGTCCTCTTAGCCGATGCAGCTGTCTGTGTCTATGTTTTCTCGCAGCGGCTTCCAATTAACCGAGAGAGTCTGGACCTAGCTTGTTTTCAAGTGCGTGAATGGACTTTATTTGCTCACTCGAAGAATTACTGGACTAGAGCTTTGGAAGCTGATAAGTTTCTCGCTAGCTATGAATACGTTGAAACTTTAATTTGATTATGGTCGGCGAGGTGTTAAAAATCAATGTGCAATGTACTATAAGCGATGCATAATTTAGTGATGATGCAAATCTGGTTATGCATATACTTAAATCGTGCGTCGATCAGTTGCAGTGGCGTAACATCGAAATAAGCAGCTGGAAATTAATTATTGATTCGGTAGATAATATAATCAATACAGTCGGAACGGTATCTCGCTCCACATCTAAACAACGCCACAATCGAACTACAGAGGGACTAAAATAAAAACCTTGCTCCAGTTAGATCGCAGCATAAACCAATAAGAGACCGGAAAGTTTGTTTTACTATTTATATATGGACTAACAAGTAGCTTTATTATGTAGTAAATTACACCTGTTAGTAAGCGTTCAATGCGGCCCGTAGATAGCCGGTACGCGCATTGTATCAAGAGAGAAAACCGCTCGACTTAAGGAATATATCGACCAGCTGAATCTATTAACGTGGGAGACTTTTTCGTCCTCTTCAATTATACGTCCTCTCGACGATGTTGCTGCGTAAATAAGCTGCAAAAATATGTAGAAAGTTAGGCCGCGGAAGCAGCAGCATCCACGGCTATCTTCAATAGACTCATAAATCAGCAGATTGTAATTACAGACCTTGTGTTAATAGAATTATCTTTGATGACCTTTTTATATACTCTTAATAATTTCCAACGCATAATAAGTATAGCTGTAGTGCATAATGCAAACCTTCAGCATTATACTTACTTGTCAGAACAATTTATGACGTGTAAATTGTCTTTTTATTTTCCGCAGGGACCAGAGGAACATTTTATGCTCTACCCACGAAAGCAAATTTGCGACAGAATTTTCTTTTAAATACTACCAAGAAGTTGGTTAAACTAAAAGCTTGGACGACGATAAACATCCTCAACTTTTCGGCTGAGCGAATAAATTCACTTGCACCGCAAGATCCAGCGATTCGAATCTCGGGATAAGTTGATTCCGAAGTACTATCGAAAAGCTGCTGTCGGTGATGTGCAACCGTGTGAACGACCTCCTCAATTCTCTGCTGTAGCCTCCTCATAAGCACTCGCAAGTAACGGAACGACTCTAAAATAGATATACACGTCGGTATAAATGCTCGGCAATTGGAAAAATCACTCTTCGAACATTGCAGCATCATAGTTTCATATCATAGGCGAGCGTTGAACTTTTACAAATGCCGATCGGCTAAAGTATTCATATAAATAATCTAGCAACAAAAATATCGTTAAAGTCGTTCGCTGAAAAAATACCGCTCACTTAAGCTCGATCAAGAGTTGTGGGGATATAGGAGAGAGGGCAGAGATCGTAAAATTCGAGAATATCACGAAGACGATCACGAGTGCATAAAGCAGCCGGGGGCCAAAGAGCGCTAGTATTCCACTCGATTTTCTTTTGCTTCTCTCTATGTGCTTGCCTTCAGAGAGGGTTCAAAATGCTCTTGAGAGAGAGAGAGAGAGAGAGAGAGAGAGAGAG
>UELV01089831.1:0-11960 GCA_900490015.1 Megastigmus stigmatizans
ACCTTTGTGATGTCTCTGTTGTGTGTATGCGTGTGTGTATGTGTATGTGTGTGTGTGTCGTGAGCGCACGAGCGAGAGCTTATACTTTGTGCACTGCCGGGTTACTCGAGAGGAGAGAAAGAGAGAGAATGCCTAGTTTCGAGATTTTTCGGAAGAAATACTTGAAACGAGAAACTTAAAGTGGATGCCAACGTTTTGTGTGTATATAGTTGCTGGGGTTTCGGTACTTTGCCTATCGGCGACTTTCTGACTTGACCTTCTTTTTTTCGTTTTCTGGTATTAATGTTTGCGGAACTTTAGCTTGTCGATATCTCTTCTTTTTCTGCCAATTGTAATGTCGATCACTGACAGATTAATCAGCAAGATTGGTTTTCTTTACAAAGATTAAAATATTATACATTTTGCTAAAGTAAAAACGAGACATACATACCGCGAATATGAAAATTTTTTTGTATTTCAATTATAAAACATGTGCGTGCAATTATTTTCTCAAATCGTTCGTTCTATAGCCAGGTTTAAGCTCATTTGTTAAATTAAACTATAGCAGCAGCTCAATCAATATCAAATTAATTGAATTCCACGAATGACTTTCTTGTCCCCTCCCCCCACTCCCAACTCATGCATGCCATACAGTGGATCCACCAAAGCCCGAGTCTATCCTCATCCAGCATCGCGGGGATGCACAAACGAATTAATTAATGTCGCGTCAATCAATCAAGCTCTCCGGCTGTACACACACACACACACACACACACACACACACACATATATATATATACACACACTACTGGAGCGCTATAGTGTTTTCTTCTCTCGGCCGGCTATATAGAATACGAATTTCTCGCATTGCCCTCTATAGCGAACGGTCTCTCTCCCCGCCCACTCTCTCGGCTAATGCAAATTGACTCAGCTGCTCAATACTATATAACTCCGCCCAATGATCGAACGTAATAAAGCTAATGAGGGATCGCGTCGAGCAACGCTTATATATATATAGCTGTATATAATCGTCGAGCTTCGCGGAGAGAAAGGAAAACGAGTCCTTTCTCTCTCTTCCTCTCTCTACTGAATTTCCATCGTTTCTATTTCCCCATTATCTGCGTCTCAAGGAAGTCCCTTAATTTTCGATTCGTATATAGCTATAGATATAAAGAGAGAGAGGCCTTATACAATAACTCGATAGCACGACGGCAATTCGATTTTCAACGCAAGCGCTCGCTAATCGCGCGGAGGGCAGAGGGTCGCGAGTCCTTCTTTCTCTCTCTCTCGCTCACTCTTTTCATTAAAAAGAAAAATCGCGGGTAATTGTCTCGTTCCCGGGGAGTACTGCACAGAGCGCCTTCGAGTCGCGAATTATAAGATCCCGAAGCGGGTGGAAAAAAGAGGAAACTGTAGAGTGAGAGAAAGGATGAAAGAAGGAACGGCAAAATCGAGAGGCAGAAGAAAGCAGGCTTTCGCAAGGGCAAGAGAGAGAGAAAGAGAGAGAGAGAGAGGGAGATGGCGATGATAGGGACGGGGGTGAAAGGGGGGATAAATACTGCACATACACTATGAGAGAATCGCGTATATTTCTGTCGGAATGATGGAGGTAGGGGAAAAAACGCAAGAAATCCATACGCCCGCTATGAATAATTAGTGGTATAATGAGTCGAGTGTTGGGCAGACCTGCAACGTCTCACCAAAACACAATAGGGGCCCGACAGAAACACACAAGAATGGCCTCGGCTCGCCTCGTCGTTTCTCTCTTTCTCTCTCTCTCTCTCTTACTGTGACGCAGGACTCGGAACGTTCAACTCCGAAGCGGCTGACAACTCACCCCAGCAGGGTCTTGGGCGACAATATTGTCTCGGAGCTTATACACTGGGCTGTTGAGGATTTTTCACGGCCGCTGACCAAAGCGATGATTTTCTGTTTTTCTACACCACGCGACGCTGATGTTCGGGCTAATTACTGTATCGGAGCAAAGTACTGGATGAATCGGACCTTATATGCTGATGTTATTATTGAGGCTAAGGACTGGGTGGAAATGGTTTTTTCTATGCACATGCGCAGTACGTTTTGGAGGAGAAGGTTAGGTCCGAAAATTCATCTATCTTGGGTTTGTGCTTCATAATAGGTATTGGCTTACTGAACAAGACACTTTTTTAGAATAAAAAGGTAAAAAGCTTATCCCAATATAATTAACTCATCATATCTTAATCCATCGTTCATGAAAGAAACGAATGTTTTGATTCGACGTTAAATGCTATCATTTAACTTCAATAGAACATATCTTTGCACACCAATCTTACTAATAAAAATTAGCTTTAAAGTTCAAGCAGCAGAAATTTGTCAATTAAACATTATAAAGCCACCTCCAAAACAATAATCATCGCAACGATGGTCTACGCGTTAAAGAGTGCATGTATAGGACGAGATGAAAACCAATTTGTAGGAGAGCATTGGCCAACGCACAATCAACCTGGACGTTTTCGTGGAAGTACGTCAGGGCCGATGATCGACAGTCGCATCCAGCTAAAAAAATCTGAACTAAATCGAGCACGGAGAGGGGAGAGGGTGAGTAAAAGAGAAACACAGAGAGAGAGACAAAAAAGTTGTGTAGCCAGGGCAGCCGGTGGTGCGCAGCAGTAGCAACAGCAGCAGCAGCGACGTTGGCGCGCGCCGGTCGCTATAAATTTTGAGAACGATTTTTGAGTGTCGTATTTCCCCCGGGGCCCCCACAAAAACGCTGATCGCGCGCACAATGGCCATCCTCTTGGCCCTCGCGCATTCAAACGTCACTCTGGCACCTCGTCTTACAGCGGCCCAGCTCTCGCACACACACACACACACACACACGCACATGCACACACGAGCGCGCGCGCAGTCCATGAGCGTTTATATTTATAACGCGCCTCGCTCCATTCACTCCCTCTCTCTCTCCTTTTGCTCTACCTCCTCTCTCCCTCTCTCTCTCTCTCTCTCTCTCACTCGCGCGTTCTCATTATTGTTATTATTTGTCTTAAGTCTAGCGCGAGCTTAAAGACGCGTATACAAATACGACACGTCAAGAGGGTAGGAAGAGAGAATGAAGGGAAAAAAATGTTTCCGTGTATGTGTGTGTGTGCGTGTGTGTGGGTATAAGGTCGCGGTGGGGAGAGAGCGAGAGAGACAGAGAGAGAGAGGAGGGTAAGGCCGAGGCGTTGGCAATTTCGTCGAAAACGACATAATTAGATCGATCCTGGCCCTCGAGTGCGAAGGCGATCGAGACGCGCGCGCGTTATATACATATATACGAGATGAATGGGGCCATCGCCTCTGTCTCTCTCTCTCTCTCTCTCTCTCGGCAGCTCTCATTCAAATGTCCCTCAAGCGTGTGGATACTGCAGCCGCAGGCGCGTCGACACGTCGCGCGTCTCTCTCACTCTCTCTCTCGCTCTCTCTCTCGCATATCGACGTGTGCTGTGTGACGTGCGCTAAATGGCTGCTGAACAACTATCCGTCTCTTTTAACCGAGTTGCTGAAGAATATATATATAAGAAGTATCCGGGGCTTGTGTGTGCCGAATGGAATTTCGACGCTGGGATATTCTTCGAGTGCGATGTTGTGAGATTTGACGTTGTGTGGATTACGATTATGTGGTGGATTTTATGGAGCATACAAAGTGGATGTTGGAATTATGTGGACATTAGGATTAGTTGTTTATTTTATGTTGTGTCGATTATATAAAATATAAAGGGTTGGCGTTGTACACCGAACTAAATAAATAATTTCATTGCTAGTTTAAAGTTGTCGATATTCAACGATTTTCCACCTTGCCTACATCAGGATCAAATGATTTCTTCCGTGATTGCAAAATGAGCCACTTTAATATTTATACGGCAGAGGCCAGAAAATCCAAAAATTAATATTTAAATTTGTTTTCATGAATAATTTACAAACAGCGCGAAACGTATTTAAATTTATTCGACTTACACCTTTTCTGAACAAGTTATTAGCATTTTTCCACTTTTTTCTGGAGTTCCTTTGATGTATTACACAAGCGCTTTAAGTGTCTACATATTCTCAAAATAATCTCTGCATCAAATTTTGCTTTGCAATGCATTTTAATTGAATAAATTAATTAATTTCTTCTTTGCTCTCGTTCAGTAGCATATGTGCGCGGGACTTTGACGAATTTAGGATTTCTCTTTTGCATAAAATTTGAATAGAAAATCGTGAACCAATAGAAAATTCATTCTTAAACGCTTTTAATTATACGTTTATCCTTGTGTACATGCATATGTTTATATACAAGCCTTTATACAAGTTCCGCTTTACCAAAGAAATATTTATTTCCCTTATATGAGGATTCAATTATTTTAAGATGCTTTCAGTATTTATTTTACTCGCGGCATGAATAAAGATAACATTTTTGAATTATTATTTTATACTTTTATATAACTATCTGGCCCAATTTTAATCATCAATTTCTTACCGTGTAATTCTCTTTTTCCAACAATAAGAAAGTTGTAAATGCAAAAAAGAGAATGCAAATTTCACAATGAATCTTATTTTTCTGTGATTCAAGTTGCGAACTTCCCAAATTAATTTCCAATAAAGTGACTGTACATCTGTAGGACAATCATTCAATCTTTCATCATCACAAAATTTCACGAAACTATAATACAAAAGTGCATCCTAGTACCAACCCGTTTAAGCACTTTGAAGAAAAAAAAACACCGTGACTAAGCAACCCTCTTAACCCTCCTCTCGCAAAACAACAATATCCTCGCGACACATCGATGAGGCACGCGCGCGCGCACACAAATCTCTCTCACACTTCAGTAAAGCAGAGCACACGTATATAAAGATCCAAGACGCGTATAGTATACGTGTACACACAGACACAAACACAAACACAACAGGGAAGTGACAAAACGAATACGCGAGACAATACGGAAAAGCGCGCATCTCTCGTGTACACTCTGCAGAGAGGCGCCAACTTCATATTCTCCGGGCTTAATTTCCGCATTGTGTCGCTCTTCGAAATGCCCGAGCTTTTGAGGATCGTCGACGGAGAAGCTCTTGTAATTAGGGAGCGCGAGCGCAAATAAGCTTCGGTGCTAAAAAGAATGCAACACTTTTTTTTTCTTCATACACCGCTCGCTCTCTCTCTCTCTCTCTCTCTCTCTCTCTCTCTCTCTCTCTCTCTCTCTCTCGCTTTCTTTGAAGGGCAGCGCTGCATACGACGCGGCAGCAACGGCGACGGCGCCGGCGTTTACACTCCTCCGAGCTTTTAATTGCCAACTCCTTCGCCGCGGTATATATATAGGTAGGCGTTTGTGTATATGTAATCGCTCGGCAGGTAATTTTCGCCCGAAAACGTCGCGTATGCGGGGCTGAAATTTGCATTCTTTCTCTCTCGCGCTCTCGTAGATGCGACTTTTTTTCCAAGTTTTTTTCCGGAACGCGCGCGATAGCTGCTGTAGGTTCGTTTTTTGTTTTTTCAAAAACAGCGAAAAACTCCAGTGGTGGCGGGGCTTTTTGGAACAATTCGCGCGCATAGGCGGCGGCGCACGTGCACAGCGCCCAGCCATGAAAGAGCCGTTTATTGTTCCGATAAAACAATGTATGCGTCCCCGTTTGAGTCGCATATGTTTTTTTTTCCGCTCTCTCTCTCTCTCTCTCTCTCTTCCTTCTTCTTTTCTCGTTTGAGCGCATCGAAACAACTTTTGTGTGAAGTGTGCACGGCGAGAGAAAAAGTACTTCGCGCTCCTTTTCTCTCCGTCTAACTGAATTTCAACATTTTTTATTTCTTTTTATTCCAATCATTAAATTTCTAAATTTTCTAATTTTCGGCTGCTTCTCGTCAGCCTAATTCTCTTTAATCATTATCGCAACTGCGACGTGCGCACAATAGCCAAATTAGCAGCGGCATCGGGACTTGATGAAAGGTCGAAATAAAGGCATTCGAGTACAAAGTTCGTATTGGATTTCTCCAATTAGTTGAGAACACCGATAGACCTTTCACTCGTTTAGCATCAAGATTCATCCATCCTTCGGGACATTCACAGCCTTCTCCAAAGTATCCACGTAAACGCGAGTATAGGAGCAGGAAGTGAAGGAAACCTCATCCCGGGTAGTTTCGCGATTCAATTCCTCTGCCGTGCCCAGGAAAGCCGTCATTTCTCGAGCTGTTTTTTGTGAACGAACGCGCGAACAATAAACCTTCCGTATAATATCACATTGTTTTTCGAAAAATCCCGCGCACTAAAGGGAAAAACGCACTACTGTATGTAATGCATATAGCGAGAGAGTCGTCTTTCTCTTCCGGCCTGCGCGTCGTCCTTCGGTGCGCGCGTTTGAAGTCGCGGCGGCAATCAGCTGGATTGCCTATCAACGCCCGCCTCGTTCTCTCTCTCTCTCTCTCTCTCTCTCTACATACACACGCCGACTGCTGTACGCCGAGATGTATATACCCTCATTCTCAGCTTCACCCGCTCTTTTTCTTCCTGCGCGCGCGACGGTGTTAAGTGCGTGCGGGGCACTGCGTGTATATATATATAGCTGGGAGTTCCAGGGCACATTTCTTTAACGCCGCAGCGCCCGACCATCTCCTCTGCACCCCTCTTATAACCCACCTATACACCTTTACCCTCACTTCATGACACTTAACTTTATGCTTGTTCTTGTATCGCTCAACGATATATATATAATCTTTCTGTTTTTTCACACTTGCACACGATTTTTTCCATTTGATATATATATTATGCTCGTACTTTATAGCCGCGGTGTGTTGTGCGCGCGGACACCCACCGCTTTGCATTTTTTTTATACAAATTACTTCTCCACGACGTTGCTGCTATCTATGTCAGTTGTACTCCGAGAAATAAGCCGCTATATTGATTTCATGTTTTGAGTATAAAGGAGACTATTGATCGTTATAATTAAAGTTTATTGTTTGTTTCTCTACATATAATAAACTACATTTAAAACTTAATCAAAATAAAACCACAACATTTTTCCAATTTGGATTTCCGAAATTATGAAGTATGTCGGTAATGTTGACATCTATATTTGAAGAAGCCTGCATCGATTCGATTATCCAACTTCAACCAACGTTACACATTTCAGCTATACTCAACGTTCAAATGTAAATCAAAAGCGATCAACGAATGGACAGTATCGCGCCCTATATAAACAATTCCATTCTCACGCCAAGACAATATAAAAAGAGAGGAAAATGAAAAAAAAAACATACGATTTCATTTGTGTTGTTCAGTATCGACGCATACACATGCAACATATCCCAGCATAGACAAGCGTTCGCACACACACACGGAAAGAGCGCGAGAAACTCGTTGACGAAAGAGATTATAAAATCCATCTACGAGTGCGGGCGAGAAAAGGAAAAAGAAAAAGAGGGGAAGACGGCAGTATACATATGCAGATCGGTCGTGCGCCAGACGACAGCTCTCCCGTGTGTAGGCGTGACAGAAGGCAAAGCTCTGCGCTAGAGCGGTGTTGGCTGGTCGATACCGACTGATTAGTACTTCAAAGCCCGCGCGCCTCTCTCTCTCTCTCTCCCTACGCTTCACACACGCGAATTTCTCCTCTACAAAGCTCCTGTGTACATACATATACACATGTATGTGCGCGTGCGTGTGTGTGTGTGTGTAGAGGCAGGCACACTCGAGCGAAAAGTCTTGAACAAATTAGCGAATTATGAATTCGACGAACGAGTGAGCTTGCGGGGCGGGGGTGAGCCACCGAGGCTCTTTGTTTTATCACAGCCGCGGAGCGAATCCAGGGCGCGTGGGGGCGAGGTGGTGTGTGCGGGAGAGAGACTCGTGCATCGAGTGGGCCCCTTTGCCCGTGAAAAATGCGGCTACGAAAACGCTACCGACGCCGCCGCCGATATACATGTATACATCCGCGATATCGCGCATTCACGCGAGCGCGCACATACACACGTACACGGGCGTACATTATGCAAAGGTACTTGGGCTGAACCGACGTCGAATAAAAAGTGAGTCGACGCGAAGGTGTTGAAGAGTGCTTTCCTATACGTGTCTGAGACTCTGTGTGCGTGTGTGTGTCTGCGTGTGTGGGAGATGCTGGTAGTGCGCGATTTTATACGATCGCGCGGTGTACAAGTGGTTTGCAATTCAAATTAGCCTTCTTTAATTGAAGTCGATATCGCGCGGTGTCGAGCTTGCTCTCTCTCTCTCTGTCTCTCTCTCTCTATCTCACTCGCTATAGGCTACGAAGCTTTGGTAAAAAGAGTTAAAAGGTGGAGATGGGGGAGGGGGGGGGGCAGGGAGAAAGTCAGATGCGAGCGATTTATAAACTGATTATGAGCGGGATGCGCGAGTGTGCAGTCTTCCTCGATAAAAGCGAGGGATGTATGACGCCTCACTCACTCTCTTATCGCCGCTTTTCATTCGCTCGTTCGACTCGTTTGTAGGATGCGTCCCATTTTTTAAATTAATACCGTTATGCCTTATCGCTTTTTTCCCCTTTTTTCACTATTCTTCCATTGTCGTTGTATTACTGCGCACTGAAGGATCGCGATGGAAGCTATATAAGCCTTTTTACCTGCGAGAATTCGGTACAACGCGATCGACTTCATTCGATTATGATCCCGCGATTCAAGTATACTTATTCAGTCATATTGCAATAATAGCCTTTGATAAAAATTTACTTCTCAAAGTCTCCTATATTAAACCGAAATTTTAATAAATTTTAGGAGCATCCTCGCAACAGCACAATGTCCCATAAAACGTTTTTTTACCCAAGTATAGCGCAAAGAAGGATGGATAAATAATAACCGCGTGCGCAGCTTCTCGTGCATATATAACAGCCTTTGAACTCCGCGCTTTTCGCAATAAACGCTCGGAATAAAAGCCGCCGCCGCTCCTGCGAATGCAATTAAAGCTTATACGACTAACGTGAAAAAGGATAGCCGCCGCGTAATACACGCGCGCATAATACATCCCGCGTATAGGGATGGTATATAATTTAAAAACAATTCACGCGCGCGACTAGGGCCGCGACGATGTCTCCGCGAGCGCACGGGAAAACTGCAACGGGCCAGACCTTATATATATATATATATATACGCGGGATGTATTATGCGCGCGTCCTATATATATATAGGAGGAAGTCTCGCGGACTCAGCTTTTCGCAATTACGAATGCAAATTAAATGAAATTAAACAGTTAATTAAAGGCGCGGCCCTCTCTCCCTCTCTTCGGCCAACTCTCTCTCTCTCTCTCTCTCTCTCTCGCTCTCTTGCTCACCCCCTCGCGAGTTAATTGAGATTCTTGGGAGATTTGTCGCGTGGAATGTCTTAATTTAGTCGCTTAAGCGTCCTAACTCGCCTTAACAACTTAGAATAATTGGATAACACAGGCGAAGAAAGAGGCGGGTAGGTCGAGAGAGAGAGACTGAGAGAGATAGAGAGGTGAAAGTGCGCACGCGAGAGAAAAGATAGAAGAGATGGGGGGAAGAGGCGCGCAGACGCGGTGGGACGGGGTCGAAGGAGGGGGGATCGCGCGAATTCTGGAGTATTCGTACGGATGGATTTTTCCGAGTTAATCACGCGGCGCTTCCTTTCCCTCCATCGTCTAATACTTCGCAGCTAGCTCACGTTCTGCGCTGCCTGGATCGTAGCCCGACATTTTCATTATCTCGCGCATTATGCATATTAATCAGTTTTAAGCGAGAGACCGGAGTGCGAGCAGAGCGAGGAATAGTTTTTAAAGCTCGATTGAATCGAATTGCACCGCGCGCCGAGTAATGCAAGTCCAATTTCGCTCTTTCGGAAAACTAGGCGAGATCCATTAGTTACAGTCTAGTCATCGTTGCGATATTTGGGTTACATGACGACTTTTTTTTTGTCGGTATCAATTTCGTGGTATATTCGCTTTATAAGGCACATGCTTTTGCGATTCTGAACACAATATTTACGAAATTATAAATTTTATTACAGTTTTGATATTTGTTTGCCCCCATTTTACCGACATTACATATATAGTCTTTTTATAGCTGGGAAACCAAATTTTGAATTCATTGAATTATTTGAAAGTTTATCCGTATTACTTATATAGATTCGAATACTTTTTAATTTTGTTGTTATACTCATTTACGAAGGTTATCAAGTTTATGCAACAATTTGCAAATGCGACATTGATGATTTATTTGAAAATACATTAATTCGATATTATACACAATTTACTTTGTATTCAAAATACCAATATACAATTTCCTACACGCTCCATCGTGTAATTAAAATTATCATCAAAAGAATCTATACCGAATTATAAGCGGTAGGAATCAATACGAATCCCATAACTTTCCAAGAATTGTTTGCTGCGGTTTGCCAGAAATGATTTTCTCGGCTTACACCATCGCCACCCTTAACAGTTCCCAATGCCAATCATCTCACCCTCGGATTTTTCCCCGGCTTCGCATTACTATTACTCCTGCATGTCGGCGCCGACTAATCCCCACATAATCTTCTTTGAATGATCAATTCGGAAATTCGTCAAGTAGAATCGCGATAATTTGATACGAGCATAAGTTTTTCACAACAGCATCCAATATAAGTAACAATGCTAGATCTACTATAGCTGTAATATGTCGTAACTCTATATAGCTCTTCTGCTGCAGTTGTAATGCGGATAATTAACTATTTCGATAGAATAAATGAATAAGGGTATAGCTATTCCGTAAACGAGGTGAATATTCAGATTACATCGGTATAAGACTCTCTTATCTACCCACCAACAAAACGCCATCCTTTTTACAGCGTAAAATTATTCTTAATCCACTTTACCTTCTTTTTTTCTGCTAACCAGAGAAATTCACTCACTGTATTGTAATCAAAAATTGGCGGAATAAGTGCGTCTTACAATCTGCGAGCGAAACTGAGCAGCATCCAAGTAACGAGATCGAAAATATTCCGGTTCATTAGTCGCGGGGGCACACTGGTCCGTATCTTCGAATCTGATCTCTCTCTCTCTCTCTCTCTCTCTCTCTCTCTCGTTCGAGTTCTTATCGCTCGCTTAACCAAAGACAAATCTCGTCGATCGCTCACTCACAGTCCACGCGCCAGAGAGAGAGAGAGAGAGAGAGAGAGAGACCAATCGCACATATCAATCGGCCCTTTTTTCGGGCCTGCGAATTTCTCTCACCCCGAACGAACCCTAAAAGTTGGTAGTACTGGCACTACACACAAACACACAAATACACACACAGACACACAAGTGTGTAGCAGCTGAGAGAAGGAGAAAAGAGAAAAAGACGAGACGGGAGAGAGACTACATTTTCGCTGGCGTCGTCGCGCTTATTACCAAGGGCCAAGTGGACTAAAGTGAACATCCTTCTCTCTCTTACTGTCTCACCGAGTCGTTGCACTCCTAGTTTTTTGTTTCTTTTTTGAAGCTTTTTTTTCGGAAGACGTCTTTCTTTGGCGGAGAGGCGTCGACGACTTTTCAAGCGAGGAGGAAAATTTTGTCTGACGAGTTGAACTTCATACGTTATTACAGGCATATATATCATATTGTTTTATCGATACAGTATAGTATCGTTCAAATCGACATAGCTTATACATTTCAATTAAAAATCACTTTTGAAAAGTTTTCAAACGAATAAATCGACTCGATTCAGTCCTCTTTTCCAAATTTTGGGATCGACTCGCAGAAGCAACATTTAACATACTCGCGCACCCATAAGGATCGATTAAAGCAAAGCTATATCGTGCATTGCAAATTCTAGCCTGATCCGGCACTAATCCCGCGCGAGCCATAGAAAAACGCACCGCGTGGTGCACTAAAACAAGCGGCAAAACTCATTTTACCCCTTTGTTCGCTTACAGTAGTCCCTACTCACCATCCCTCCTCGTCCCTTACACTCGTATACACACATACGCACTTGTGCAGGCTTATAGCGTCTAGCATTAGTTGGGTAGAGAGAGAGAGAGAGAGAGGTGGGTA
>UELV01089832.1:0-11753 GCA_900490015.1 Megastigmus stigmatizans
CACACACACACACACACACACACACACACACACACACACACACCGTGCAATAATGCCGTGGGCGAGAGTTAGGCATGGGAATCCACACTACCGGCTCGTGCTAAAAAAGCATCGAAGCACGCGGATAAACATCGAGAAATATTTTTCTTCTCCGCTGCCTCGATATAGGCGATGATAAATTTTGCATAATCCGATTTTAAAAGTTTCGTCCTATTATTTTGGGTTAGAAGTTTTAAGCTACGTTTCTACACGAACAGTCGTTGAAACTCATTATAATAATTTTCTTTTTTTTTTACTTGTGCTACCGTCTGGGCTAATTTGACGTATCCTCGTTGGAAAGCTTACGATGTGCTTGTAAATAAAAGGACATATAATTTTTACTTCGGTGCTTATGTTGATCAGTAGAGATTTATACTAAAGCTTGCCTTCAAAATCTGATACAAGTGCATGATAAAGAATCGGATTGTCGTATAAAATAAGCTTTCAAAATTTTGGCATACATACGAAAAGCGCATTATATAATCAAACTCTATTCTAATCGTTGATTTATCTTATTCGTGCAATTTTCTACAGAACAAACGTAAGGTTCGATATCGGAGCTCGACAATTTCCATTGTGAGAGCATATGTGTCCGAGAATATATTGAACGTGTTGCGTGTATATTGAAAATAGAATATACACTCGATGACAATCATACCTAGTTTTACAAGTTGGCTCCGTCTGTGATTAGTCCAGTCCGCGGCGTTTATAAAGTAACACGCGCCAATAAATCAATTTAACGCCTGGAACAAGTCCTAGGGCGCCGCCTGTAGTACAGATAACGACGAATCAACAATGCCGCGCGTCATATTACCATAATACATGCATCCTATTTGATGGGCGAAACTTTCCCAATAATTACTAGAGGATGGGTTATTGATAGTTGTTAACAAAACTATTGAATAAGTATTTGTGTATGTAAAATAAATAAACTTTAGTTTAGTTAGAAATGGACGTTAATGAACGTCTAGAATGTGTCATTTCTACTTGATATCTTCATTTCAGCTCAATAATATGGCTTATCTATTTTATTCAGAATTGTTTTGTGTTAAATGCAGAGCAGAGTATTTATAAGTTTTAACACTATAGTATTCTCTTAACGCGTGTCCTAATGGTATAATCAACAATCCTAATATGATTAGTTGCTGGCGTAACGCTGCACCAAGTGGTGCTTAACAATAATCGGTTATATAAGTGAGAGTGTACACAAGTGAATGACAAATCCATTGTGGATATATGTGTGTTTGAATGAAAGGGAGAGTCAAGTCAGTCATGTCCTAACCAGGCAAGCTTATGTATACCGGTAGCCCTTCGATTGGCTAAACACGCGACGATGTCGAATGAAAACCTCGTATCGTTTAGTGTTCGTGCTATGTTGACACAGCAATTCAATAAATGACCAAAACAGAATCTAATCTTGGCAATGTGATAGATCTATTTATAATAGTGTCCTAATTCGATTGCATCGCATGCGTCATAAGACAAAAAATTCGAATTAATATATGCTTGCTCTCGATTCTCGATTCGGTACGTGTAATTATACACATAATCTGACTTGAGCTTATGGATATGTAGGAGAGAACTTTTTTTCTGAATATAACAAACTAAATCTACTTCATTTTGTACGGTACGATTATATCAAGTATAGGTAATAGGAGACTCGAGTACAAATATAAATTTCCATCGGGTGAACTTTTTTCTGCAAAGGTACACAGATACGTGAATAAAAGAAAGGCAATTTAAACAGCACCCTTGACAAACGATTATATATACATGTACACAAAATCTCAGTATCATAAATCAAAACAGGACCGCGACTCAGCATAAGAGCATCGAATAGAATATGTCGCTGGTGTGGAGAAAAAGCAGACAGCATTATGTCGCGCTAACGTCTAATATACGTAATGTGTAGATGTAAGTGTGCTGCCCTCTCTCCGACTCCCCCGCAGTAGAAAGAGAGAGAGAGAGAGAGAGAAAGGAGGATGAAGAAAGTCAAGTTGGCGATATTATTCAGGTCACGTGTGCGGCGCGGGCGGAGTACGTGAGTTGCGGGGCGGACGAGCGCACCGCGACGCGTCGCTGAAAATATGCCTCTGGGCGCGGGGCGAAGGTGTGTCTGTGTGTGTGTCGGCGGCGGTGACGGCGGCTGGAACGGCAAAAGGTCATGTCCCACGCCCCGGAGTATATAGGACCAATTTTCGTATATATAAGTGAGACCGCGAATCGCACGTCACAATCAATGCATCACGTTCGGATTGTTAGAATGGCTCAGGACTCTCGGGAAATATTCCAAATTCAAAGATTCAACGATCGTTCAATTTAAAAACGAGGATTTTTGTATTTACAATAGTTTTAGATAATTCAAAATGGCACTGTATATTAATGGGATTTGCATAGTTTGTCTCAACTATTTCAATAATGGAATTTAAATGACATCAATAGGAAAATTTGAACATTTCTTTTTAAACCTCTTCTACTGTACATAGTTTTAAATTCTATTATTAACTTTGTCACGCTGTAAACTACTTATTGTATACCCATTACATCATACTTGATCCCTTTTGTACGTTTTATTCGCTAAAGTAAAAATTTAAACGAAGTAAACAGTACATGTCCTTTTATTTACAAACACATTTTCATACAATTCGTAAATCGGGAAAATATAAAGTATATTCGTTCGATAAAACAGATTAATCAAATAAAGCAAGAACGGTTAAATTTGCGAGCCGTAGAATCGCTTATATCAAATCACGCAATCCCAAAATAACATTTAACTTTTACCTCTTATATACCACTCAGAAAAGCAGAGTGTACAAATATTAGCATCTCGAAGGAAATTAAAGCCCCTGCAGTCGCGCAGTGGCATTCATTTTATCGCGCTACCCCCGCGAGGCACACAAGCTTCGCATCCATGAAAGATGCGCGATTTATTTTCAAAAGGCCTCGTCTACCTCTCTCGCTCTCTTTTACCTTTAGCGGCTTGAAAATTTTGTCCTGGAAAAAAAGTGTGGAAGCAGAAGCACCGAGAGAGGGAGAGAGAAAACTAAACGAAGCACCAACACACACACATACACATACGCGTATAAAGCGGGAGGAAGTAAAAAACACTCGCGGGTACCCACACAGAGTGTATATATATATATATATGTATAGTATAAACATATACTGTGCACTGGTAGTTGTGTATACGCTCGTTCTCTCTGTTTCTCGTCTGACTTTCTCATCTCTCATTCCTCCCCTAGCCCTTTTATACGGTGGGGACCGCTCAAGGGGATCGTAAGGGTGCGAGCGCACTTTTTCCTCTTTATATGTCCCTTAACTTTAAGGTCCCAGGGGGCTTTGGCGGGGGGGGGGGGGTCGAAGTCTACTACTGGTGCCATTAGTGGGCATTTAGTCGGGAAACGGATAAGTGAGAGAGGAGGAGAACGAGACGGACTATAAGAAGTGTTAATTTTTCGGTTTTATGCCCGAATTTAAAAAAACTTTACACATAGGCTTTTGACTTGCTTTTCTATCGTACTTTAGAAGAGACTTCGGTGTGATGATAAACAATCATTTAGCCATTCATTGTGACTCGACCGATCGCTATATTTTAACTTTTATTAAACGGACTTATTTCTGTTATACTGTAATTAATACATTCATCAATATTGAAATGCTGAGTGTGAAACTTTTAGGCCAGCGTTTCCTTTGTAAGGCTAAATTAAATCTAACCACTTGAATTAGTCAGAAAACCAGAGGAACCCAGTTGCTTGACCTAGTTACCTATTAAAATACCCTAGATTACGTACTTTAATACATTTTATTAACTCTTAATAGAATCGCATTAATACGTAATAAGGATTTCTATTTTTGAAAATCCGAATTTCGAAATCATAGTTTTCTGAAATTTAAAAAGAGTGTAAGTAGATAACTACAAATGCAAATATTGCAATGTTAAGAAATAAAGTTTTCGTACAATTTATGTAATAAGCTACACCTATTTCTTGTGATACTCAAAATAATACTTGTCATTTTAGGAAACTTATTTCATCAGATCGATATTTGATTCAACGTTATTCCAATAAGGTTTAATTAAAAAGGCTATCATAAAAAGTCCACCAAACTTTATCCTTATACCAGTATAGAAATACACTTTCCTCAAACTAATTTTAAATCTATTAAGGCGATTTTTCACACCTATGATACAGTATAATCCTGCGAAACGTGAACGTGAAGAAAAACCGTAATACACATTAATCACGGTATAAAACTCCACTCTGATAAATTTAGAAGAACCCGAGGAATAAAGTTAATATTTACTCGAATAAAGCTACGGTCAAATTTTCATCACTTTCAGTATACGCCTCTAGCGGTAAAGGCTTTAAAGTATCAAATAACCGAATGTAAAGCTGCCGTGCAAACGCGTTGACTGTGTAAATAATCCAAGTTGAAAATGTTTTGATTAAGTCCTATAACGCACATCTGCCTTTGCTTTCACTTTATATTGTCAACCAAAATTGCATTCGAGAAGTTACATAAAGTGGCTTATTGTCGATTCCCGACCACCAAAACCAAATAATTGACTTTCCGTTTCAGACCTTTTCAATTGAAAATAATTGTATGCATTTGGAAATTCATGCTCTTAATTAAGTACACGAAGATTCTTTTTTGTTCGTGCGCTCTAATATTTCACCGATTCAAAAGGCACATCTGTGCAATAGTGAATGCAAAGAGCAGATCAAGAGAGAGAGAGAGAGAGAGAGAGAGAGAGAGAGAGAGGAGGGAGAAGAGGAGAGAGGGAAAGAAAGAAGTGACTTTTACGTTTAAGTAAATAAAGGGCAATGGCAGAGAGGTGGTTTTACAATGCAGATGCAGAGGTGAGGTTTGATGTCGCCCTTGTTCCTCAGGGAGACGCCGGGATATTTTACTTGGTCTTTTCTCGAAAGTGACTGCCAGTGCGGTGGCGAGTGCAGCGGAGCGCAAATAAAGAGACCATTACGAGGTTTAACCAGAGGGAATGAAAGAAAGTGGAAGTGGCCGCACTGATAATGCTTATTATTGTCCATAACAATGCCCGGATGAGTAGACGCGGTAATTTTGGATTTTAGTAAGCGTAAAATAAAGTGTTGGGGCAATAGTGGGGCTACGGAAGCGGTATGAGAGAAAGACAGAGACAGAGAGAAAGAGAGACCGAGGGAGAGAGAGAGAGAGAGAGAGAGAGAGAGAGAGAGAGAGATGAAATATATATATACATAGACCTGGAAAGGAGGTTGCATAGGGATATGGAGACGGGAATAAAAACTCAAGGATTTGAATATATACGTTAACTAGAAAACTGGCATATATCAGGCATACTCTCTGTGCGAAAGCGGACCGGGCTCTCTATTGAAGAAGCTTTTTATATTTTTCTGCAAAATCAATAACCTTTAATAGAGTGTATACATTTTATGAACCAAATATGTAATCACAATTTTAACGACCGACGCGACAGCACTTTTCTACTACGTTTTGTTTTTTATTAGCTGTTTCACAATTTTCTAAGTAACGAATGTTTAATATACAAAGAATAAAGCACTTCACAAAAATTTTTCATTGTTCGCTTTAGAGATCTCAATATTGTCTTCGTACGTTGCTTAACCATAAAACATAAATTATATAATAACAATGTGTTTTTCGATATTTTTCATGGATTTTTTTATGCAAATTGTTGATTAAAATTTATTTAAAATGTGTTTCTATCGGAGACTTGATTACTTCCAATAAAATTTCGTGGTTCAAAAGCATAGTGATTATCCTCAAATTTACTTTGCTGTTAGACAAAGTATTATATCGGTCATAAATTTATCTCAGTGTACATTAAGAAGTCTGTATTTAATTTTTGTAAGACTGGGGTACACAAGCTGTTGGATATTAATATTTTCATAACAAAGTAATTAACACGAGTTCTTGTGTGATTTTTGTCACTGCATCGATCAAGCTGAAGACTAGAAAAATTGAGATGGTATCATAGAAATTACGCTGTATAATTTAACACAAGCTTTAATACGTCGTGTCGATACATCTCATACACTTAGCCATTACGAGCACTCCACGTCATAGATAACCGAACTTTCGGAAGTATTGCAAAGAGAAATAAAAAAAAAACGGCGAATCACAAGAATTCCGCAGCCTCAATTTTTAACGTACCTCGAAGCTCTTGGTTCGCAGGCTCCCGACGAGCTGCTGCCTGTAGAAGTGCACACGAGCTCGCGCTCCTGCATCATGCGGTAGGAAAAAAGGTGTACAGGAATAGAAAGGGAAGAAGAGCGGGGAGCCGCAAGATAGATGTATTACACGAGCTGGAGCACGCGATGCGGTTGAGTATATAGCAAAGGATAAGCGCGTGTCAGGAGCATCGGAAGCCGCGGGTGAAGAAAGAGAGAGAGAGGGGGGGGGGGATAGGTGATAAATGAAGCGTCACGAGGATCGCCGCCGCTTTCAAAATCCATCGTCGGGAATAATTTCGTAAAAATGACGGACCGTCTCGATCACGGGCTTTTTTCGCTCTATTCTCATATCCTTTACTGTCTTTCTCACTTTCTCTCTCTCTTTCTCTCGCTGTCTTACGTTTCGCCTTTTTCTACAGCTAAGCTTCCTCCTCTTTTTGTTACACTTGTTCTTGTTCGGTGCGTTGATCCGGTGTGTCTATATATAACTTTTTGTACCAGCCAATAAACTCGGATTCGAACGGATATACATATATATATATAACTGACCGAACTGTAAATACATCAGCTATATTTTTTAACATTTATTATCGATCCTGATCATGTTTATGTATTCATATTAATGTTTCTAGCTTTGTATACCAATAAATAGGCAATACTAATTTCTGAAAATTGTCGCTTTTACATTCAACTGCTCTTAGGTAATTGATTGGTAATTGAATTCTCAATGAATTGCGGAGTATGAAATATTCACAACAAGAAATAGATATTTAAACCATGGGCATGATACTAAAATAAAAGTTTCCGGTGGGTATATATAGAGTGCACATGCCTGATCATATTCTGAGTTAATCTACTTAACGCATAAAGGTGCTAGCCACAAATTATTGTACGATTTTTGACGAGGTATATATTATTCTTAGTTTTTTTTACAGTTTCATAAGTGAGCTTATCAGTTTGTTTTACAAAAATATTTTTTATTGTTTTTCAAACGATATAATTATACCTACTCTTATTTTATCCAAAACATTTTTCTAACGGATTTGTCGGGTGTAAAAAATAATCGTACGTTGTTCACTGACGGAACCATTAATTTGGGCCTTGTTTTAAAAATTCAGCTTTTTTATTTGGTGAAGTGAACCGAGGAGTGAACGCGGTGCTGCGAATACAAACCCAAGCGTGTAAAAGTAACGCACTTTCTAATATGTTAATACCTTTCGGTGAATCCACGCTGGACTTTTCAGTGAATCCAGCCACGGGGAGATAAATTTGTGACCGTTACAATCAAATTTTTCCGTAATAATTATACATTGATTAAGCTAGCTTCCTGTATTGAATAAGTTCAGTACATTTTTGACCAATCAATTCAATGTCACCAAGAATTATTAACACTTATTGGCTGCTGTGGTCCGCGTGCATTATTCGGCAACTCCAATAACCATCGGCTTCCGAAAAAAAAAAACAATACGAATATCTAGGACACCCATATCATTTGTGACAGATATCGAAAAGCAGTAGCAGTCATCGATTTAAACAGGATGTTCAGGTCGAATGTCCAGACTTGATATCGATTGATACAACAAGGCATCTTTAACCTCTAAGACAAGCTCAAAAATTCAGTAACAGAGAAACAAGAAATATATCAAGATCATTATACATAAGCCATCCCAGTAAAGTATTAACAAAAAAATAATCAAAAACCCGTATACGCAACAGTCACACACATCAACGGAATCATTACCCGAACGAAGAAAGAACTTTCACTACAATAAACAACGAACTCAACAAGGCTAACAGACACGGAAAATGGCAGTGTCCCACCCAGCTAAGCAAATAAAAAGCTGCGGGTGTGGTTAATTTGTCGTTGACCTTAAAGTGAAAAAAAAAAAAGAATCGAAGTGAAGCACGGCGCGACACACTCGAGAATCGCAGATATTATACATGCAGATAAGTAGAAATAATTAGAGCTACTTTGCGAATACACTGGACCTGCTGCTACTGCTGCTGCTACTGCTGTGGGCTTGGTCAATAAAGAGAACGCGCGGAGAAATTCATCGCTGCAGAAGCTCAAAGCGATGTCTTCATAATAATGCGGTCACGAAGTGATTAAGTGAGCCGCCACCGCTCCTCGGCGGTCGCTTCTCCTCATCTCTATCTCTCTCTCTCTCTCTCTCTCTCTCTCTCTCTCACTCACTCTCTCTTGTGTATCAAGAGCAAGAAGGAGAAAGGGGCAGAAGGAGAGGAAGAGAGAGACAGCTTGCAATGCTTATCAGGGACAAACGTCATTGTTACATGACGCGGCGGATGAGGTTTCCGACGCTGTGTGTGTGTGTGTGTGTGTGTGTGGGTGTGTGTGAGGGAGGGAGAGTCTGCGAGTACCTTTGAAGGCTGCATAACTTGAGGGAGAGATGCGCGCTCGCCTATATAAAGGACGATTTCAGAAGACGGTAAAGTTATACGAGCGAGAGTCGAACACACCGGGTGGTTTGTCCGTGTGTACGCGCGAGCGCGCATGTGTGTGTGTGTGTGAGTGTGCGAGCGCGCTAAAATCAAAACTTTAAGGGTATGCAGAGAGGGAGAGAGTGAGAGGAGGAGATGAAGAGCGATACGAGACTAAGCGACTAACGATTTATCGCGAATGCGAAATCAACGAACAAATTGAAGCTTATGAAATTGGGGGTATAGGGGGAGGGGGGGTGTATGCCTAGATGTGTGTTTGCCGCAAGATTGTAAATGTTGATGTATCAATTACGATTGGCGAGAAAGATACCGATTGATTAGACTGGACGGAGTTGCATTGACTTTTTGTTCAGTTTGGGATTGCTTTTAGAATTAGTTTTTGATTCTAATAAATATTTAGGAGAAAACATAATGTCTGTTGTGCTGATGTATTTTAAATAAGCTGCCGCCAAGACTCTAGTCTTTTTTTCTCTTATCGCAGAGGTAAACTAACGTTCCAAGCCGACGCGTATTTATTTTAAAAAGCGATGCCGACCCTACTTATATTGACAAACTAGGATAATTGTGACAAAGCTTTGTTACTTTATTTCTCGTATTGCTTCTCTTGTCAATCGTCTTTTTGAACAGCATCTTTTCACTTCGCACAGAACTTCTGTGTATATATATTTATATGTATATAATAGTGAAAAACTTACTAATCGTATTTAACGACTAATTAAATCCCTAAGCGCGGATATCATTCGCAAATCCTAATACGCACGAGAGAACAAGCGGCGCGTAACTCGTATTCCCCTAATACGCGGAGATGCGAAGAGCAGTCAATGTAAGGTACACAGAGAGAGACAAAGAGAGGGAGAGAGGGAAGAGAGTAGAGTAGTGGGGCGCCGATTGGAGCTGTTAACCAGGTCAGCCTGTGACTGCGAGGGCATTCGGTTCACCCCAATGTACACGAGGATCGGGCTTGAACAACGGCCCAGTCTCAACAACGACTATATATATTCTCGTTTCCCCGCGCTCTTCTCCCTCTCTCTTTCTCTCTTTCTGCTTATAATTTACTCTCTCCGTTCTCGCCTTCTTTTGGATGTTTCTCGCCATCGTTATCACCGAGACACCTCGACGCTATAGGCTTTCCCTCCGTCTTTTATTACCCTTATACTCTCGGCAGGTCGCTTATTTGTGTAATATAATTATTGTTCCCTGCGGCTGGTGCGTGTCTGCGAATTTTGCGCGAGGATCGACGAGTATGAAGCTGCTGCGTTCGGCTTGGACTATGGAGGACGTGGTGCAAGGGATAAGTGATCTTGTTATGGATTTGGGAAATGCTGGTGGATGTATAAGCTACAATGATTTTTTTTGTAACCGTGAGCTCTGCATTGTCTGTTTACAATTACACTGCGAAGAATGCCACACATTTTTACAGATTAATTTATAGCTTCATCCGATATAAATTTGGCGGTAAAATTCAATAATTATTAAATTTTATTGTGTGTTAATTTAATTGCATATTAAATTCAAATAATATTATGTTTCGTATTAATTTTAAAAAGAATTGTACTTATGCGTGGTTAGAAAACGATATAAAATAAAAGTGAAGAGCCTTATCTACTTAGAGTATTAAATATTTAGAAATAATTAGAATTCGATAGCAATATACTGTATCGCATACCTAAATTTATTGCGGCTGACAAAACTTCCACATGTACTACTTGTGATTTTTTGTATACCTGCTCCCAATATATATATCGATCATATTACTAGTGTACCCTCGCAATACCTTTGTGAGTGCATTGTTGTATACCTTTATGATAATAACTTTAAGAATAATAAGAATATTTCTATAACAATGATTTCCTGTCATTTTTGATATTACATGCATTTTTGATTCCAAGATATTTTCTAACAATTTTCTTTCAAAGCAATGCTATGACACAGGCACTGAATATTTAAAAAAAAAGCGTTTATAGTATATTTCGAAATTTATTTTTTTTCTTTAAAACGCTGGATTTACCTTTTTAAACATATTATATAATTACCAAAAGCATTACGAACATTTCTCAAATTAGCAAAAGTAGAAATTCAATAAAATCATTACACTAAAATGGCATTGTCGTCGATGCCTGATGCAGACAAGAACACGGCAATCGATTAACCGCAGTCCCCTTTAAAACTGCACAACTTCTTCCCATCCATCGCGATACAATGCATTCGTGTTCGCCCCCCTTTCCCTCCTCTACTCCCTTCTCGTACAGCGATTCCCCGTGTATTAACTAAAGGATCTCGGGCTCGCGGTCCAAAGAAAGAGGAGATTCGTGTTCGCAAGGGGCGTCGTTACGAGTGCCAGATGCGGGAGATAAAGAGCGAGAGGGACGATAAACAAGAGAGAGGGAGGAAGAGAGAACGTCGAAAAGAGAAAGGCCGCTCTAATAAGGCGCTTCTCGTGACTAAACCGCAAGCGAGACAGAGAGAGAGAGAGAGAGAGAGAGAGAGAGAGGAGAAGAGAGACAAAATCGCAGACTCTCTTCTCGCCTTCTTTGCAGCAGCCGAGAGCACGTCGCGCTCGTCCTCCTCGTCGTTGCCGACTCTTCTCTCTCGCTCCGAGGGAGTATACCATTTCTTTTTTCTTCTTATTCTCTTTTATTTTATCTTTCTCTTTTACATATCTTTCTAGCTGTGTGTGTGTCTGCGCACGAACAGTTTTCTCTCTCTCCCTCTCTCTCTCGAGGATCGTTTTCTTACTTTGTACGGTCCGTGCAAATTTTAATTTACCCTTTTATCCTTGTTAAGGGTGATTTTTATTTCAAGCGATAAAGAGTAAAAGTATGGAGAGTACAGTTACGCGGCGGTAGTTATTTTCATTCTTTCGTTAGCAATTTTTTTAGATTTGGATATTCAACGTAACGAGTGTGTACAGTAGGATATAACAATTATCGTGCTGGTATTTGGGTTACTTTGAATAACTTTAATAAAATTAGATTAAGAGTACGGGGAGACGTTTAATTTAAGAAAAAAATTTAAACGCCTTACTTGAAGGGAAGTGCACTAAAAAGAGCCAAGATTGTGATTGTT
>UELV01089833.1:0-11558 GCA_900490015.1 Megastigmus stigmatizans
GGGATGGGTAGTGGGTATATAAGGAGGCTAAACACGCTTTTCATTTCAGTCCCTGAGGAGGAGCCGGAGCGGGCTCGAAACGTAGGGCGTTTGGGTGGTGGGGGGCGATCAGATTTTCCTTTACTAATATATGTTTTTTCAGGGTTAAATATAAGTTTATTTCAGATTCTGCGGGGGTGATTATAAGCAAGGGCAATCTGATTGCCCATTACTATTGATTAGACTGTAAGACCAATAGAAAAATCTTTGTCAGTTTATAGTAGAGTACGGTCGACATAAGTAATATTTCTTAATGTTTAAATAAACAAGATGAATCATATAATACAACGTAAGATTTATTATAATATGCTTTTTAAAATTCTGTGATATAAGTGTCAATAATTGTTATATGTATCATTTATCGGTGAGCATAGTAAAAATTATGTGGTCTTATATCTAAGTCTCTTATATCATATATCTTAAGTAGTAGTCTAAATTTCTTACTTCTTTAACCATACTTTTAATTAATTTATTTGCAGCAAGCAGATCATCAGGATTTTTACTTTGTAATAACTTTTGCAAAATTCTTGACTTCTCTACATCGTCAAATACAGGATTTTTAACTCTAAGCGGTTGACTTATCTTTTCTGTAGAAGACGTGATGGAACTGCAGGCATTCTATGTAAATAATAATTAATTATTATGTATTTATTTACAAGTATGAATTGCCAAATAAAAGATTGATTAAAAAATCAATATACCTTTACAAGACCCTGTTTTTTGAGCATTTCGAAAGCTTCTCTAATTTTTGGTTCATGAGGGTAATACGTAGTCCATTCCTGAAGTATATTTAATACTTTTTCTCGTATTGATATTGATGTGTTATTACCAAGATACTTTGGTGAAACAAGCTTAATCATTTCATTTAAAAACCGAAATTTTCCAACTTCTGACATAAATAATGGTCCACATCTTCTCATGCAAGTATCCAGAATCTAAATAAAAAATATACATAAATTCAAGTAAATTATGAAATATAGATAAAAATTATAATTCACTTATCTTTACCAAAAGTAATAGAATTTACACAAATATTAATTTCAATTATTTAAAGATCTAAAAACGTATTTACGTAAATAAACCTAAAATTAAAATAATTTTTTAACACACTGGGCGTCAAATTTGAATTTTTATGCCTATTTTCCGGATGCAGAAAACATGTTTTTCATCATGAAAACAGATGCTTAAAGCTGAATAACGCTCCCGGTGTATTAGAAAATAGCATACTCTATTAAAGCGGAAAAACGGTGTAATAATAAATTGTATACGCTAATAATCGCGCTCGGTTTGCACAGACGCAAAATGTGACCAGGGCGAAGTTTAAGGACGTTTAGGGGTGAAATAAAAACGTAGAGAATTCCGTAAAATTGAAGTATATTATATTATAGAGCGTTAGTAGTAGTTTCCCTGAATTTTTCCAATATTTGCTACCGGGCATTTTTTCGAGAAAATAAAGTTGGAAATGTGAACGTTTAACAAAGGCTCTTATGGGTACGCTTGGACTTATAGCACATTTTGATTATAATTTGTTAAAAATAGTATATAAAAATCGCAAAGACTCTAAAAAAAATTTACGGTTTAATAGAGAAATAAATAATGAATACATTTTGTCCTTGGTCAAAATTTGTTACCGACCATTTCAAAGAGAAACAATTGAAAACGTAAACAAAACACCGAGTTCGGCGGCCGCAAGGGGCCTTGCGCACGGTGCGGGAGACCCCGCTCTCTTCCCCTCCCGCATAATATCCCTGAACCTCCTTAAAATGTTTATCATTCGTTTAATAATATTTAACTTCTTTAAAAATATTTATTTTTGTTTAAAAATGTTTCTAATTCTAGTAGTAATTGTCCACTTTGAACATTTTTAAACAAAATTTTGTTCAACCAAACTCATGTGAAAAGCATATGAGAATCACATGAGCATCGTGTGAATTTCACTTGGGAATCATGTGAGAACATATGAGAATCATGTAAGACCATGTGAGAATCGTGTGATAGTCACGTGAAATTTTGCTCCGAGATCGCATTGCAGATGGCATGGGTTTCATGTGAGAATCACATTATTCTCACATAGGTTTAGCAAAAAAAAGTTTTTAATATTACTATTAAATTAATATTACGGAAATGAAGGTTTACGCAGATTCGGTCCCCATTTTTGGCATTACCTTTGTGGATGATAACACCCAAACTGGGTAATTAAGCTTTAATATTCGAATTTTTTGTATTTTCAAAAAAGGGGTGGTCAATCAATCCCGAATTTGGCGGACGAACTCTTCGCTAACTATATTAATTTAGTGCGAAATTCCATACAATTTTTAAGCCTTTTCATTTAGCTAAAAACTACTTTAAAAGGAGAAAGTAATTGTTCAAATAACTCAGTGAAAGAAAGGAAAACGGAATGGATATTAAATCCACTTGGCAAAAGTCTAATTAAAATTTTTAATAATATTGAAAGTCTTTTTGTATATATATTTAAGGAACAATGTATCTTCCACTCTAGTCACCTTTAGAGGACGGGAAAATATGGTTCAAATCGACTTTTCATTTGACCCAAAATTTTATATATAATTTCAACGGATTACGCGATATATCGCTATTTTAGCGTTATAGTTGGTTTACCGTTGTTTTTTGATGCGCTGAGTACGAAAAGATAGTGAAAAAATCCTGGAGGCATCCTTAACCTCAAAATAACGATTTATCATGTAACAAAAGTGCAGTGGATTCCAGCTTCATCCATGCAGATGCCCAATAGCTTCTTTAATCCCTCTTATATGAAATAGAAGTTGACGATGACTTCCTAAAATAGAGTTTTTCAAAAAACAAGTGGCTCTATTGAATTTTATAGAAGAAATACTGCGACTTCCGCTCTAAACATGACCCAGGACCGTCGACGTGGACGTGACTAAGAAGCAATCTTTCGGGGTGATTCAAGGTCAATTAGATTCCAGGATTTTTCGCTATTTTTCCCTTATTCACCACACCAAATTTTGACTGAAAACATCAAATAGCTTCTGTGCGTTGGATGGTCGATATTTTCACCACCCCCGCTCTCTAAAGGTTAAGGGTATTATTATGAAAAAAAAATGTTTGGTAGAATTAGATAAAGCATAAAAAATATTTAGGCATTGGATCACGAAAATACTCAAATGTCGCCAATGCCCGCTTCTGTTAGAGCTTCCGTCCTCTCAGGAGCGAGCCTTAGAGACATTCAATATTTCTTAGTCTATTTTACATTTCTCACGCTAGATGAAAGCCTATTTTTGGCTTCCACATGCAGTTTCTTATATTTCGTTTATATATAGAGGCATTTTCAGCATAAATTTTTGCGTCTAAGATAGGGGTTCCTATCATCTTACTGATGAACCCAGCAGGTAACCCGGGGCGAAACGCAATATACAAAATTTTACCTGTTTTCAATATTTTTTCAACATCATAAAACTTTTTCCTCATTTTCCTTGTGCTCGATTCAATTAAGTTTAATCTTCTTATATTCATTGTGTGGTGGTCATAAAATGACTAATAATTAAACAGTACACCAACACATAAAGTAATGAGAAAAGTCCTTTGGCTCGAGGTGATCAATCAATTCGTTTTTTATTTAAAAATGTTTGATATTTCAGAAACTCTCTTTTAAACTGTGAATTCTCCTTTTGAATACTCATATTATTAACTTTTAGAGAACGAGAACATCCGTACACGGGCGTGACGCATGATCGACACTTTACCTATGATAGTTTTAACTTATTAGATACCTTCTTTATGCATTTTCTGAAGGAGACCAAGACTCCCAAATCCCCGTCCTCTAAAGGTTAAAGTCGATCTCATGTCCAGTTATTACGATATGCAGGGCTATCGCTGATCTTCGGAGGTGTTAATGGAATCCTTTTAATGCCCGTCTCTACGCTTCCATAATATTCTTTTACTGGTGCCTATACACAAGGACTCACAGTCCGAAAAAAAAAAAAAAAAACCGCGTGATCTAATTGCAAATCTTATTTCTCAAATAAAAATGTGGTTGTTGGTTCAATCTGACTTTTCAACGTTTTTAAACATTCTATGTAAGAATACAGTTGAGCGTGTGGTGTCTTTCTTAGAACTATTCGTCTAAATTGCTACGATATTCGAGAACAATGTCACCAAACCTTACAATTCCACTACTAACCGTGAGAATGTGTTTCTATTTTATTGTAGACTTTCGATACACAAAGACCACACGCACAAAATATATTTTATTTCCGATCGTTTGCCAAATTATGAAGTGATTATGATAATCCCTGCAGACCTAAATTGAATAATCAGAATACCTGTAATGTAGGTCGCACTTTTTAAGTACACCTTCCTCTTAACGGCCACATAGATGTCGAAGGTAGGCAAATCATTTTAAATAATACCGAAGGACGCGAAAAATTATTTATCCATACGTAAAGGGTTTAGACGATAAAGTTGGCTGGGTGCCTTTGCAAAACATTGGAAAAGGCATATTACTTGGAAATTTTCTACCGGAAAATCGGAAAGGGAAAATTTACGCAGAATCTATCAACATAAATGTCCTGTAAGTAAACTTCATCGCTCACCAAAAATAAAGTCTTTAAACCCGTCAGTGAGGACGACACAATAAATAATTTAAAAGGAAAAAGTGTATTCCCTGTAAAAAAGTAAGTTTCCCTGTGTTGGAAAAAAAATCAAACACTAGTTTTAGGCTATAAAAATAATTTGACTTTATTCTTTTACTCTTAAACTATTTTTCTACGTAGTCGCCTTGGACTTCAATACATTTTTTGTATCTGTTTGCAAGCTTAAACAAACCTTCCTTAAAAAATGGTGTGCCCTGTTTTTGGATCCACGATTTAACGACTTTTTCGATTTCGTCATTTGAAGCGAAGTGCTGGCCACCCAAACTTTCTTTTCCCATTGCGAATGGATTTCTATCAGGTAGAAATAGAAGAAAAGGATAGACATACAATGGCATTTTCAGGCCCACGACGACCATGCAGGATAAAAGGAGGCCGATGTGCCTCAGCATGTCACTGAACACGTTCCTGAGGGTAACGTCCTTAGCTGTAACAGGATTGCAAGGTCACGAACTGAAGGTATCTAAACGATATAATGATCTTCGCTATGAATTTGGAGGAGCATGATGTACGTTTCAACAGACAGTTCAAAAGACTAGAAAGCGTGATTTTGACCATCGAGCTGACATAATGCCAATTTTTAAAACAAGAAGCGTGAGTTTTACGCTACATAATAGACTATGGACAAATTAAAACAGATCCGAAGAAAACGGAAACGGTAGACAAATACCCCAAGCCAACGAGTGCAAAAAAAGTAAAGCAATTTTTGGAACTTGTAAGCTGCTACCGATGCCTTATTGAAAATTACGCAAAAATCGCACAGCCACTCTCTAAACTACTGAAAAAAATACAGAATTCAAATGGGTAAAGGAGAAAGATAGCGCATTCCACCAATTAATACGAGCATTGTGCAGCGAACCAGTATTAGCAGCCTCGGACTATTTACAGCCGTTCATCGTAACGATGTATGCCTTGGATTACGCAATAGGCACAATCTTGAGCCAATAAGAGATAGGCAAAGATCGGCCTTGCGAGTACGTATCACTGAAAGGCATTGAACTGCGCCACTCGATATACGATAAAGAGCTGCTAGCGATCATATTCGGTAAAGAACAATTTAGATCTTATTTATACGGACGGCATTTTACAGACATTACAGATCACAATCACAAGCCAGTGAAACATTACCACCATTCGACCAAAAAACTAGACCTACGATTCAACACGTAAAAACAGAATTAAGGAGATACAGTTTTGATATAATATATCTCCCAGAAAACATAAATAGTTGAGAAACTCAAAAAGCGCGAAGGGCGAGGAAAATCAAGAAAAACCCCGCCTAGAATTGTAAGAAATAACAGAAAAACAAGAAATCGAAGGGGACCAATTGAAATTGGAAATGCCTCCAGGCTGGCTCATCACCACCCGAGCAACATGTAAGGCAAAAACAAAAGCGATACAAAAAATAAAAATAGTTTCAAACAGGTAAATAAATCCAAAGCCGTGCAAATCACAGAGGCAAGCGCAGAAATCAGAAGAGGAATGCAAATGAAAAACGAAGTCCACTAATTTGAATGTACCTCGTAAGAAGAAAACAAAAAGACTAAGTCGCCAAAAAAAGAAGAAGCTACTGCTTAAAAACAGACCAAACGCAATCGATACCGGGTCGTTAGTGACACAAACTCAAACAGACACCAAGTTTGGGAATATGGTGAAAGAGAAAAAAATTCCAAAGAAACTTGCAGCAAGTAGTACGCCAAAACAGAAGCAAGGCAGAATAAGAGGAAAGTTTCAGAAAATAAACTGATCGTTTATCCTCGCTCACATACAAAAAAGCACAATTCGAGCCATAAGCGCCGTTAACGAGAAAGATACATTGGACATTCTCATAGAGCAGCACAAAATCTCTGCAAGGACGAGAGAAGAGCAGCGAAAACTCAACGAAGCAAACAATATCAAATTTAGAGAGAAAGCCGAGCATCTGCAACCATCACTCGGACCATGCAATACGCCAACAGCACCTTTAAGCAAATCGGAGTTGGGCTTAATAAGGAAAATACCCGTGTCCTCGAAAAGTTTCAGCAAGTGACCCCCTAGTTTCATTGAAAGAGCATAGTAATGATGATAATAATAAGGCAAAATCGCCGATAAGAGGAAAAAAAACTCTCTCTCAAAAATTCTCAGACGGAGGAAAACGAACATCGGAGACAAATCGAGGCGCTCCCGCTCGAAAAAGACGCGATAAAAGAAATGCAAGAAACTGAATACTCACCGCCGCACAACAGATTTTTCGACGAGGGCCCTAACAATCTGAAACTTATCGAAAATTTCGAGGAAATTAAAAAACCGAAGGGAAATGGGAAGAGCTAGGTGCTGCTGGTAACAGACAACGAAAGCCAAGAATGCGCCGAGAAGCAAAAACAGTTTACACAAGATTACGACATTTCTACAGATCCACCGGGAAATTATCTTTTCGTTTCATTGATCAAATTGAAAAATCTTAAAATCAGCGCAACTCAATTACGCAGATAACTGCTAACAGCACCAGCACTGACTTATAAGACCGATAGAAAAATCTTTGGCAGTTTATATACATTTACATTTGGTAAATTTACAGTCTACATCATTGTTCAAATCGAATGCAATGGCTAATAGGTTCGAAATCTCAAAATAAAGCAAGAATAAAAACAGAAAACCGGAGGATGAGGGCAAAGAGAGAGAGACAGAAACAATAGTCTGAGTAGCGCAGCAGCAGGTAAGACAGGGCAGAGATTCTATCTCGCAACCGCCAGATAGAGAAGCCCCGACTGAGAAAGAGACTGAGCGAGAGAAGAGCGAGGTTCATACTTCGCCCGATTTTGACACGGCTTCACTAGGCATGAAAAGCAAGGGGCCAAGGACTGAACCCTGAGGAACACCCAAATTTGTTTCGAGATATTCAGAAAAATCACCGGCTTTTGAAATAACACATTGTGTGCGACCCTGCAGATATGACTTAATCCACAGCAGCGCAGTCCTTGAAAAGTCCAGATCACAAAGTTTTCTTAGAAGCCTAGTTAGAGAAATAGTGTCAAATGCCTTGCTGAAGTCGAACTGCATCAGCAAGGTTATCATCCTTTTATCAATGCCCATGCGGATGTCATCAGTCAATTTAAGTAGGGCAGTCTGTGTACTATGGTGTTGTCGGAACCACGCTTGCAGCGGATCGAGAATGTTATTAGCTGATAGATATTCAGTTATTTGGGAGTGTGCAATCTTGTCCAGTACCTTAGAGAGAAAGCACAGCAAGGCTATTGGACGAAAATCCGAAGCAGAAGATGGTGCAGTAGTTTTTTAAAGAGCAATAAGCTGTGCCTTCTTCCAGGCACCGGGGTTGACTCCCTGAGCGAAGGATGAGTTGAAAATACGCCCAAGATGTTCACCTATCATTGGAAGAGCCTTCACGATTACACTCTGCGGGATGCCATACGCGCCCCTGGATTTGGACGAGAAATTCGAGATTTCTAACACTACATCATTGAAATTGATAGGCTTAAATGAAAAATCGTCCTCAGAGGCAGCCAAAATTACACTCATAGCATCAGCAATATTATCATCGGGCGCGACCGAAATCGCCGCAAAGTGAGCGTTGAGCTCATCCGTACCAAAACCGTGCAACTCCTTCTTTCTCTTTGGCAATAAACCTAAGTTTCGCATCTCCTTCCACATATCCTTCTTATTATCTAGTGCGTTAATCAGCTGATCGCGAAGGAAGGAGGTACGATCTCTATCCAAACGCTCCTCGACCTCGCAGCGAAGATTCAGGAATTCACGAACAAGTGTAGCATTCCCGGTCCGCTTATACCGTCTATGCGTTGACTCATGTTTGTTTATGAGCTGCTGATTGAGATTGGAACTAAGACAGTCAAGCAGCTCACTCAGGTCACAGTCATGGTCTTGAAAAGCAAATGACGACCAATCACAGCCTTGCAGCAACTCATTCAACTCTACAGAGTTAATTTTGTAATAATCCCTGTAACTAAAAGCATCACAGGGAGGAGAAGAAGAGTGCAAACCTATGGTACCATCGATAATATTGTGCTTGCTATGAAAAGTCGTCATATTGTTTCCGTAGTCGAGTACCGTATCGTTGTCATCCACCATCATAATATCAATCCAGGCGTGAGAAGTGGAAGTGTGGTGCGTCGAACTGTGCTGGATGATTTTCAGCGAGAGTTCATCAGCAAGACGACAAATGAAACCCGCATCATCAGATGTCGACAAAAGATCTGCATTAAAATTACCCATAATGATTTTGTGACTATAGTCCCCACAGAGTCCACGAAGTGAAGTTAAAAAGTCAGGATCATTTTGAAAGGCAATTTTAGGTGGCCCGTTGATAACACTTACAAAAACTGGAGGGGAGTCACCCTGTTGTACGAAACACATAATATATTCAGGAATGCATGGCCTAATTGAACTAGTACGTTTTGAATTAACATGAATTATAACTTTAAAATCATTGCGCACATACAAGGCAACACCACCACCATTTACATTACGATCCTGATGAAGGAGACTATAGCCATCGATCTAAATGAGACGGTCATCGACAACTGGGCTAAGCCAGGTCTCAGCAACATCCAAAAGGTGATAGGACGGATTATCCGTAAGAAATTGACGGACTTGACCAATGTGAGCTCTGAGTGAATTCACATTGAGAAAACCCGCTTTCAATCCCACTCCCTTCACCCCAACAGCGGCAGGCTGGCTTAGTCACTCAGCGGCAGCCGTTCCACTTGTCGCAACAGGCTGATTGCCCCCCTTCTCAGGTGAAGTCTAAGTAACGGGGTGCCCAGACCTGTCGCGATGAGCATCCATAATTGCCCTGAGATCCGCAGCCATGTTGAAAATGTGCGCACGTTCACCTCCCCTCTTCCTGACTAGAAAACTCCCACCACTATGCCAGACGCACCTAAATCCCAAATTAAACGCGACTGATTTTAATGATAAAAATTCCCTATATAAACTATTAAAATTAGGCAGCCGCTAACTTACTAAAAAAAAATTACGCAGAGAGAGAGATAGATAGATAGATATAAGTTTATTTGTAATAGTTTACAAAATGTACATGTTTATACAATATAGATTTTTCTTTGAAGTATCCATTTTCTTATTTTTTTGTTGTTTTGTTTTCGTAATCGCACATTTTCAGTCTTTCTATAATATCACAGATTATTCAGTCTTACATTATTTCAGTCATCAAAAAGTTACAACCTAAAGTAATATCACAGAGCGTCTTAATTAAAATACAAATAAACAAATTTAATATAAAGGAGCGATCGATATCTAGCAGTCTTATTGTAAAAAAAAAGACACCGAGAGAGCGATGGAGCACGTAAGAGTGAGACGTTCAGAGGAAATAAAATATGTATCTTATCAAATATAATTTAATTACTATAATTAATATAGCAACTAAATCGATTTCAATTACTTTAAATAGATACATTAATAAATGGATTTAAATCAGCATTTTAGACATAAAAATAAAATAGGCATTAACAGCTTTAAATTAGTTCATGAGTGAATGCTTTTTAGTGAGCATTCTCATCATTAAAATCGAATCGATTTTAAGTGTTTTGGATTCGTACATTAATAAATGTTTTTGAATATTCATATCAAATGTAGAAACTGAATAGATTTTAATTATTTTGAATAACAATATTAGTCAATAGTTTTAAATGAGCATTTGCATCATTGCATTCGAATCAACTTCAAGTATTTTGAATAAATGTATTAAATACATAATCTGAAACGATTTCAATAATTTTGAATACGTGCTTTAATAATTAGTTCTAGATGATCACACTAAACAAAGATACTGAATAGATATTAATTTTTTTGAATAAGAACATAAGTCAATAGTTTTAAATGAGCATTTTCATCATTGAAGTCGAATCGCTTTAAGTGTTTTGAATAAGTACAATTGTAAATGATTTAGAATAAATATATTGAGTATGGAATATGAATTGACTTCAATTATCTTAAATTTGTGCATTAGTAAATGGTTTTAAATTATCTTATTAAACGCAGAATTAAATACACTAATTATGTGAATTGCCGCCACCTATGTTTAAGGGTTCTACCTACTTTCTCAGACTAAAAAAAAAGCAATTTTCACGATTTTTTTTTGGAGCTACAAGTAAATTTATTGACATAAGGTTGATTGGGCATCATAAATACAGTCTTAAGTTATATAAAAAAATTTTTTTTTTATTTATTTTAACAAGTTAAATGTATAAAAACTGCGGGTAAACACAACTCCTTGAAATTGAGGTATGCGGCTTCTGTTGATAAAATCTTCGAGATAGCTCATCTGAAACAGAAGGGCGCGTGGTTTTAGATTCAGTATAACAATCCCTTCATAGTGAACCTCGGTTACCGGGATTCCATTGCTAATTTCCAAAATGGTGGCCAAATTTCGAAAAAAAAAGACGTTTTTTTACGTTTTTTTTTGTCAATTAAAAAAATAAAATTAACAAAGTTCTGGATTTTTGAGGTTCACTATAAAGAAACTTGTATATAGAATATGTCATAAAAATTTTGTAGGGATCGGTCTAGTAGTTTCAGAGAAAAAATCAACAAACGAACGAAAAATGTTGTTTCGAGAAAAACGCTTTTAAAGTTTTGCTTTTTAAAAATTTGAAAAAAAAAGTTAAATAACTGGTATATTTGACATTAATTCTTTAAATATATGTATATAGAATATAGAAATAAAGTTTGGTAAAGATCGGTTCAGTAATTTTGAAAAAATTCTTAAAAAATCTCGTAAAAACGTTGTTTTTAAAAAATCGCGTTAGCAGTGATTTTATGGAAAATTGTGCAAAAAAGTCACTTACATCTAGTCAGCAATGCCTGCGCCGTATAAAATTCCATCTGTCACTTCAAAATTATCATTTTCTTCCATCC
>UELV01089834.1:0-13975 GCA_900490015.1 Megastigmus stigmatizans
GTGTGTGTGTGTGTGTGTGTGCGGTGGCGAGGTCACTGCTCGCGTCGGCGCGTGTACACGCGGCGAGGGAGAGCGACTCTCTCTCTCTCTCTCTCTCTCTCTCTGTAAAAGTTGAGGCTGTGTCGGAGTAGAACGCGCAGGAGCTTTTTGGCACGGTGTATACGAGAGGCGCCTTGCCGCCCCTCTTCTTTTTCGCTCTTCTACACATCGCTGTTCTCTTTTTTTTTTAATCTCAAGTTTTTACGAGCGCTTCGCGAGGGGTGGTGGCGAGTCCGTGCGCGCGCGTGTGACACAATTTCTGCTACGGGAGTTTTTTTTTACGAGTGGCCGATCGCGGCGATATTCGAGGCTCGCTTCGTTTTGATTTCGAGCGAACTCGCGTGCGAGCTTTGCGCGGATTGTTGCGTTTCCTCGGCTTGATAAAGTGACTTGGTTTTTTAGCTGCGCGTTCCTGCTGCTGCTGTAGTTTTGTTTTTGCGCGGGAATCGTTGTGAAAGTTTCGAGGAGAGAAACATTTTGTGGGGATTCCAACTGAAAATGCATTGACGAGATGATTTTTCATTTCAGTACGATTAATTTACAAAGACTTGTGGTATCTGTATAATAAAAAGAGTAAACTGAAATCTTAAAGTGAAGGATTTACGCATGCATGATAGGTTTCTGTTTCTACATTTGATAATATTCATATATTAATATACTTTTCGGTTTATATAGCAAAGATATTATGGAATCATATCCTTCAAATAAAGCTATTACTTCGTCAGAATTCATCCAGTGTCAATTCTAATCAGCATTATTCAGCATCCGCGTAGTCGGAATTAGCTTGCATCGGTGCAGGAACACGGGAAAAGAAACAATTAACGCTCTCGGCGCAAAGCCTTTTAATTTCCCGAGTCTCTTCCTTGCCCTTTGTACCCCGAATATAGCGGCCGCGGTGGCGCACGTCACATCAGGGGGCTATTCCAGAATAAAGTTCCCCACATCCCCAGCGCACGTACGCAGCTGAAACCCGCGCGCGCGCGGATATATGCTGTTTACCCGCGAGCACGCGCACCGCATAGCCGTATTTGATCTAACCCAATCCGAAAGTTCAAGCTGACGCTGCAGCCTCCCTCTCTCTCTCTCTTTCGTTATCATCACCCAATGCGCGCGAGCGTGTATATGTGCGTTAGCTCACTGACGCGCACGAGGACACATCGGGGCGCAACGTATATAGCTGCGAAACGTGTTTACCGTCCCGAATGTGCGCTTTTATCTCGCATAGCATTGCACTGTTGTACATGTATGTACGTGTGGAGTTGGGGAATTTCAGGTTGCGCGCCGGTCTGCCGCTGATCTCCGCGACCTGTTTTTCTTTCTTTTAAATAGCTATTTAGACGCGCACCGATAATGGGGGGAAATCGAGAGAGAAGGTGCGATAGGAGTAGCGGCAAATTTCGCGGTCGTGCGTTTAATTGATAATGTTGGCGGTGCGATTTAATAACGAATATTGTATGTGTAGTCGAGTGGACAAAATTTTATATATATATATATATATATATCTGTTAGTGCGCGTATAACTGTTAAGTTCGCGATCTAATTTCTGCTAGATTCGTAAACAATGTCGTTGTGTATTCAGTGTTGGAGGGGCCAAAAGTTATTTAGTTTATAACCCTCCTCTGAACAATTTATCATCAACCTTGTTCGTTTATTTTTCAAATGAGTTTTTTTACACGCCTTTGAAAACCATAAAAAAGTGTGAAAGTGTGAAAAAAATGTTTGTTCTTTAGAATCAGAGTGGAGTTTCTCTTTCTATATTCCTTATAAGTGATATTATATTTTTACTAAATCACTTAAAAATTACTTGTTCCATACATATACTACAGAAAAACAATCATTCAATATATTTCACCAATAATATTATTTCAAATACTCGAATATTCAATTCTTTAATTACACGTGACGTCTATATCCTTACAGTATTTGCCTCTTCGACCTTGAGTTATTTTTTTTCAAAATATTCGCTCGTGTCTGTCTCAATGGTCAAGGACATAAAACTCCAGGTATGCCAATACGGTCCATTGTTCTCACTACATCTCGGGTATAGGTTTTGCCCAGATGCGTTGTACACATACAAGTTTCTGCGCACATCGATTGCCCGAATCGTCAACATGGTAGTAAAGTGCGGAGGAAAATAAAAGAGCGACTATTGAAAAAGCAGTAAAGCGTTGCTAGGTTGGAGGAGTGCGAGGTGAAAACACTATGCTCGCATAAAATTTCAACACTTTTTAAATATGACTCTTTTAACGATTCATCGAAGCATTGATTCACTTTGTATACTTTTGAGACATTGACGCCATTTAATGTTTTTATTTATAACTTGGGCAATTAAACCGTATTTATATATTTAGATAGTTTGACTAATTAATTCTAAATGAAACCGTGATGCATTTCATCCGATTTTATCTTATTTTTTTAGTTATTCACTGTCAATAATATTCACTTCATAACACCTGCTATGTATATATATATATATATATATATATAGATATCCTCGAACTTTGACTGGCACATAGCTTAAGTAGTTTCCGGGCTTCATTCTTTTGTAATGTATACATCAGAGAGTGTCAAGTTTAACATTCTTTTCCACTTAATCGTCGCCATATCTAAGAATAAAGATTGAAAGGTATGTTTTTCTGATTAGTAGCGGGGCAATAAAAATAAATAAAGGCAGGTTGCATCCAGTTAACACCGGCTCGGAAGGTTTAATCATTTTTAATGCTCCGCTATGCTGTAGGCCGGGATGCGGTTATACTTCGTATCATGTATACCTTTACTCTGTAGTGATTGTGATTATCGTCGGCTGAATATAACTCTGTTTTTCATTTAATCGCATTCTTTTTATACTTGCAAAACGAATAAGTGACATTTTTCTTGAAAAAAATTCAGTATACATGTATATAATCTAAATTTCTTTTGTATTCTTAAAATTCTGTATTTATACCTAGGTGGTAAAGGCTTCATAATAATTAATTTTGAAATTACAATTTTAATACCCATTACATATTCATATAATATAAAAACTGCATGTTAATTAACATCCTAAGTTCTCAATTAAGAAACATCGTATATCTCGGTATATACATGAAAATAAAACTATACAAAACGGTCCCGCGCAACGTTTGCAAAATTCGCAAAAAGTCTCCGCAGAGAACTCGGATCATTCTCTATATCCCTGAGCACTCAGACCATCAGCAGCAGCAGCAGCAGCAGCCGTAGCAGCAACACAGCGGAGGCATCGTCCGAGTGGATAATGTTCGGACATGTCAGCCGCTGCCTCCGCCGCCACCGCCGCTGCGCGCGTGAGCTGCTGCTGCTCGCGAGCGCAACGACCTCTCGCCGGAGATTTATATTCCCTCTCTCTCTCTCTCTCTCTCTCTCTCTCTCTCTCTCTCTTTCTCTCCCTCTCTTGGTAGTTCGTCAGTATATACACTCGAGCGAAGGATGGGCGAGCACTGCAACGAGAGGAAAGGGAGAGCATATAGCGTATAGCGCATGGCTGCCATAACCGCCACTTCGAACAATATAAACTTTTTATGTTGCCCATCGCTGAATGATTGCAGCGCGCTATACTGCAGCCTTTCTTTCTCTGCTCTCTGCTCTCTCTCTCTCTCTCCCTCATACATCATAGCTATAGACCGCATGCAGTCCGAGCGATTTAAAGAGAGTTGATCGATTTGATCGCTCCGAATTAAGTGCGAGCGCCTCTCTCCCTGTACGTGCATCTCTTTGCGCAGTGCAACCGGTCAATTGGCCTCTCTCTTTCTCTTTCTCTCTCCCTCCCGCGCGCGCGTTTTTCTGTTTCGCTGCAGTGCAGGGTTTTGCTGTGCGTGCGTGCGCGAGTTTCACTCCGTTATATTGAAATTAATTCGAAAGGCGCGTGGCTTTGCGTGTAGGAAATTATTGCACGTCATTGAGAACATATTTTGTCAACACCCCTCCGTTTCGAGTATTTTAAAAATTATTCAATCCTCGGTGACGATGCTTACGACTCTGTATAGTTCGCTCAACTTTAATCGTTTTCCCCAGGGGGAAGCTGCAGCATCGCGTCGATATAGCAGGTGCACGTCGTCGGTCTCTCTCTAGCTAGGCTCACTCTCAATTCTATAATCAACGAGCGCGTCTTCATTGCGCGAATCAAGCGGCTTAATTGAAGAAAACACAATAAGGCCAGTCCGCGCCGATGCACGGCTTCTTCTATATATCCTACTCTTTTCAGGCAACTGCGCGCAAGAATAAAGCTCGTTTGCGAGAGAGAGAGAGAGAGAGAAAAAGGAGTGCGCAGCCTCGCACAACGATCGAGGCACATGCAAACGGCGAACGGCAAACCGAGCGCGAAGAGTCGCTGAATTTTCGCTGCGCTATACTGGAAATTAGCTGGAAGAGCTCCGCGCGCAGCTCGTCTAGCCGCTCCAGATACACGCCGCGCAATTATACTTATTATTTGCAATTCCCTCGCGGAGCTCTCTCGCGGAGTTCTACAGCGTTTCCACGCATTCACGAGGCTCTTTCTCGCTCGCCTCTATATGACGTCATGCCTCGTGCAGCCTGCAGCCGCCGCCGCCGCCGTCTGCTGTATAATGTATATACATATCGCCTTGATACCCTTCTCCGCCGCCGCCGCCGCCGCCGCCGCCGCTACTACTACTCATCATCATCATGATCCGCGCGGTACGCGGCGGACGTTAACGCACCGCTCGCCGGCAGCTATCTCGTGAGCTGATGCTTGTGTGTCGGTGCGCGTCTCGCTCGAGAAAGAGAGAGATAGAGAGAGAGAGAGAGGCTGCACACGTGCGCAATTTCGTCAGACCCGCTGTTACTCTGTGGGCTCTGCGTGGATGATACGAGGCGGCTGGGGGGACGGCAGCGGAGAAGCGTGGACCGCGCCCCTCGAGATGGCTCTTTTTTCCTGGGAACGCGGGAGATGGCGAGATTTGACGCGGACTTGGAAAAATGTAGTCGACCTAGCGGGAGGGGAAAGACGCGTCTTAATTGCCAACGGTTACGCATCAGCCGATGGCCAATCTGTGTTTTCGAGCGGCGCCTTTGTTTTCCGCGCGCGCGATTCTCTCATACCGGATTCTCTCTGGTGTCCATCGTATAGTGCTTTTATAAACAATCTTTTGGCTTCCACGAAACTGACGGATTAATGTTTTACTTTTTTTTATGAGATGTATACGTGTTTGATAAGAATTTTTCGCATATAGCGATACTGAAGACAATTTACAGAATATACTTGGTATTTTTTCAGTTACTAGATTTAACAAAGTAACTCATCAAACAAAAAAAAGAAAAAGAAATGAGCATACCGTTGTCATGAAAGATTTTTTTCATCTAAACTATATAAGTATACGAAATTTTATAAACAATAATAAAAGAACCAAAAAATACAGTTTTATATTATATGACAAAAAAAACAGTAAAATATCATCCAATCCATAAATTCTGTGATTCTGCATCAATTAATTATAATAAACTGATGATCACTACGTAACGATGGAAAGTTGTTGTAAAAACATAATTCTAAGTTTGGGGGTTAAGTTTTATCAATCAAGGATATATATATATATGACTCATTTCTAATATAGCATTTAAGCTCAATTACAAAGTGAGCATGCAGCTCGATTAGTTATATGAAAGAACTGCCTTCATTAAATTTTAACTGTATAAATGGTAAGCATCAACATATTTTATAAAAAAGCTTAACACACAGAGAGAAATTCCCAAGTAAAAATTTCAATAGTTTGGCAAAAGTGGAAAAAATTACAATAGTTTCTGGTAAATGTTACCAGGTGCCTATAAAATTTTACTAGGTGCATATAAAATTTTATTATTATTTATAATAATTTTTACTAGAAACTATAGTCATTTTTCCACTTTGGACAGTCTATGATTGGATTACCGAATACTATTGTAATTTTTACTTGAGAATTTTCCTCCGTACATTTATTCAAAACATATTTATTTCGCATTCAAAAAATGAAATAAGCAAAATCGTCTATTTTCATCAATTTATGTCATTGGAAATACAGATGACTCATTTTGTACAAGTATACAGAATATCTCAAATTATATACCAAATAATCAATGCGCGTCGAAAGAAGAGTTCGATAAATAAACTCGCGTAGCCAAAAAGTGGAATATGCCAAAAAATCCCCACTCGTAAAGTATGGATACAAGAGCTGTACAGAGAGAGGAAAAAAGGACGAAAGGACGACGTGTTTATGCGCAGCGCTGCCGGTGCGGCCGCGTAGCCTCGCCCAAGCTCCCTCTCTCTCTCTCTCTCTCTCTCTCTCGTGGCTCGCACGCGGCGCGCAAGCTCCTGGCCGCTGGTCACTTATCGACAAACTAGTGCATCGCGCGTGCGAGCGAGACAGAAAGAGAGAGAGAGAGAGAGAGAGTCAGCACGCGCGCAAGACTCGCCGCGAGGAATGCGCACAATCGCGGGGGATCTTCTCTCTTTCTCTCTCTCTGGTGTTGGTGGAGAGGAGCACGACCTTAGGTGGTGGCTTCGCGTTACCCGCGAATAATTCATAAAGTAATGAAATCCCACGAGGTCGGCCAAATAACGACGCGTAATAAAATTCTTCCTCCTCCGGCGAGAGAGAGAGAGAGAGAGAGAGAGAGAGAGAGCGTATAATGGAGACGATGATTAAAATAACATAGGATGAACTATGCGCGTCTTCTTTTTTTGTCGTCCGCAGTTTGCGCACGAGCGATAAAGCGCGAGAGTATAATACTCGCTGACATTATTTTAGATAATCAAATTTATGGCAGAGCTTGTTGGAAATGTGTGTGTGTGTGTGTCCATGTATATATATATGATAGTTAAGTGTGGAGAGAGAATTCGCGCGTTTAATTTGTAGATGGGAGAAGGATTTTTTATCGGTTGCCCCGCACTATACACGAGTTTATGCACTTAGCAGATTATCGGGAATTGCGTTTGCTCCTAATTCGAACTCGTGCGCGCGTCGAGAGAAGTAAACTAGTTTGTGAACCTTCCGTTGTTGTTTGGACAAGAGGATATATTTATGAGTAACTTTGTAGAATTACCCAAAGCTAAATGTATTTCTTGCATAGCCTAATTTTCTTCACATTCCCGTACTGTGTATATATATATTTATAAATAGCAAATGTACTTGTTAACCCGAGTTACACTGAGTTCATTTTTACCACCAAAAGAAGTGCTGGTAAAAGTGGACACACGTTAAGGTTTTAATTGATATACAGGGGTTTTAGAGACCACTGATTACGAATCTGTTGCAAGTAAAACCAACAACATGTGTTCGATTTACATATTTTATATTTTAGTAATTCTGTGTATTTTGTTCAAGAAATATCTCATCCTAGTACCCGAGAGGGTTAGTAGTGTAGAAACCCGAGGTATACTGAAATTTTATACGATTGTCGTGAAAACCAATCAAGAAAGGTGGTATACCTACGTGTTAATATCTACAAATCTTAGGTGGTCAATAATGTCTCTCGAAATAAGTTGTGATGTCACGTCCAATACTTTATACTATTATATCGCAGGGCCATCATTTTGTCGGCCTCTTGGCAAAAGGTTTTATTTGAATCTTGAGATCGTCAAGACAGGTTTTTCTCTCAATTTAAAGTAGTATAATATAAGAAATGGCATGAATGTGAAATTGTATATGAAAAAATTTATATTAAAACCTTGCTTTCAGTCTAAGCTACACTTAAATAATATCTTTGATATCCTTGCGAGCGAAAGTAATTCCCACTAAAGAAAAAATCATATTCACGAGAGAGAGAACGTTTTCTATAAGGTGAAAATTCAGATAGAATCTTTTCCTACCCACAGCTGAGAAATTAGTGTTGACGATATTGATTTAGAAAAAATTATAATAAAATTCATTTCACATTCATATTGTCTTAGTTCTTGTAGCAGAACAAAATTGCACTCGGTTAATTAATTAAATAGCCTGAAACTGCATTAGAGTATAGCTTTGTCTCTCGGAAAAAAAGTTGCAAGCCGTGGAAAGCAACGAGTTGTGAAAACTTGTTTTGAACATCTGAAAAGTCAAAACACACATATTTCTTTTTCACACGTGCAATACGTGCTCGTGCTCTGCATCTATATACGAACATTGCTTTACGCAATGCAAGAGTTACATCATGTGCGCAAATACAATCTGCAGGATCAAAGATAAACATCCTTAAAGTAAGAAATTTGACGAACTAAAAGCGCGACTCCGCAGTTAAACGGTACATACTAACAGCGGCGGTTATCCTCTGCGCAAGAAACGTAAAAGACCGACTATCGTATAAGAAACGAAACAATATTCAACCTTTAGCGCGCAGATTCCTTAGCAGAGTCGAGCGTCGAGCAACGACACTAAGCGTCGAGAGCCAATTAAGATTACTTTGAATTTGTTCTCGGAAAATATACGCGTTACGACAGTAGCCGTAAATATAAACTATATCTGCTGCCGCGGCCGCACAACCAGCCCGTGCACCGAGCAACAAGCTCGCAATCGTTCAGCTATACACTTACGAACAAAAAAAAGCGCGACGTACGCGTCGTTATCAGAAAAATAGCGTCGGTATCGTTCCCTCGCTCTCGGCAGCTCCTACATTACGTTAATAAACCGAACGCAGGGCGCGGTTTAAATCCCTAAAAATAAGCGATAATAAGCGGCCCGGCAATTGTTCCGATCGATAGCGCAACTACATCGACATTGTGTGTGTGTGTGTGTGTGTGTGTGTGTGTGTGCAAGACGCGCGTGGATACAATACAGTGTACGCGCACTACTTCCTCAAAAGCTTGCGAGAGGGATCTCCGAGCGCGCGCGCGCGTCAGTAGCTAGCCGATAATCCGTTCTCTCGCTCTCACGCTTTTTTGCTGCTTCGCGTGATCTTTCAGCTGTACCGAGAGAGGAGATGAGGCTGCACACATATATATGTTACATACGCGCGCTTATCTAGTGAGCGCGCGAAATTCGCCGCGGAATCAGGGCACACGGAGATGAATGTCGTACAATATACGATGAGACAACACGCCGAGGCGCTCGCTGCACGTGTATAAAGAGCGATACATAGTGTATCGCAGCGATTGATTGTGCAAACGAGCTACAGGCCGGGGAAATTTGGGAGTTTGACGCTGGCGATGACGCATTCAGAGAACCGTATACTATAGCTTTTTTTCGCACGGGAATTTGCGCGCGCCGGTTTCTGTACAGGTTAATCAATGTAGTATTGTTCTGGCCGCTGGTTATTTTAGTGTAGCTATATATGGTGTAGCTTTTATTCAGAGTCATTTGTGACAGAGTATGAATTTCTATTTTCTACTTGCTATTTTGCTGTTTGCTTGTACAAGATCCATGTTAATGTGACTTGTATGTACTTGTATTTTTTATTTGCATTCAATGTTTTAATACTTTATAGAAAATAAACGTTTACGTGCAATACACTAATACAACGATAACTAACAATTCTTTCTACACATAATGAAAGAAGTCTTAGCTGTATAATTGCATTAAATTAAAAGTTTGATCACATTGTACAAGCAGTGAATCAATGTATATATATATGTGTGTGTTTTAATAATCCGATGCGCACGCGTCCCATTGAAATTCGTAAGTAAAAGCAATTCACGCAATCGTATTATTAAGCAAACACAGAGAGAAACATGGTACAGCTCGAAAACTCTTATACCTCTCCGTTATTTTTATCTGAAACAGAGAGTCGAGTTCCGCAGATAGTAACAAAGCACTTTGTTGCGCCAATAAAAATAGCATCCGCAACAAAGCAATTCATTCCTGGACAAATAAATCCCTCTCTCCTCCACGCGCCGCAACAGCAGCAGCACCAGCTCTTCTTTTACTCTCCGTATACGCGAAAATTCGACCTCCCGGAAACGTAAAAGTCCCCCCTCTCGCTCTCTATCTACTTTCCCCGACTTTCCCCACACTAAAAATCGCTCTGATATAATTTATATCTCGCTATCCACGCGCACATGCACAAACTCTCGCACACAGAGTAGTCGTATATAGAGAGATTCACAATGGCTTGGTAGGGAAAATCCATGCCGTATATAAAAGACGTAAGAAGGAGAGACAAAAAGCGCTGGCCTCGTTAGGTGCGCGAGCCAAAGGAATCGCGCGTTCGCTATGCGTATATAGCCGCCACATCGTCGCGCACATACATTGTAGTGTGTATATAGCGAAAGAGCGAGGGAGAGAGAGAGAGAGAGAGAGAGAGAGAAGCGCGCAGAAAAGGTCGCGGCTTTGACCCGTTTCAGGCGACTCTCTTATCGAGCGAGCGAGCGAGATGGAAGCGAAAATGTTTCTTGGCAAGCGCTGCTGTTGCCTCTGCTGCTGCTGCTGCTGCTACTGCTGTGAGCTTCCTCGCTTCCATGTAGCCTGCGCCGTTATCCGCGCGAGAAGGAGGCTGTCAAAAAACGTGAGAAAGAGCCGAGAGAGAGAAAGAGAGGAAGATTACGTTTAGCAAGATTTCCGGTGAATCAGAGGGAGAGAGAGAGAAAGAGTGGATGATCTGCGGCTCCGACGTATGCGCGCACATTATTTTCTCATATATATATACGGATCGCTATTTGGCGAATATTGTGTATAGAAAGGGGCGAGACACGTGACTCTCTCTCGCCTGCGCACGATCGACAAGCTATATATTAATTGCCTTGTAATAATGAGAAGCCGCGCGATAACGAGGTGAAAAACACGTTTACGCGCGCAATCGCGTTACGATGATGATGATGATGGTGAGATGATGGAGCTTTGCAATTATACAACGCGCGTGTGCAGGAGCGAAGAGATGTTTTGCCTTTTCTTGTTATTACGCACTCGCGCGCGCGGCTTGGCGTCTAATCTCTCTCCTTGTTTTCCGCAAACTGCAACGGCCAGCGCTAATTCCGCTCTGCCGTGACTCTGTGTCTTACTCGAGCACTCGACTGATGCTTTTCTATTTAGTCTAAGAGCCAACAATTACACCGACTTTTTATTGTATCGCGGATTGTTATTGTGAAGCTGCGTCACGTGTTTCTGTATTGCAAGTTACGTGGATCAACATTGCGATTACTTCGGTAAAAATGTATAGTGCGGAGCTTTTCTTTTTCGAGACTCGAGACCTTTGATTGCCGAGTCCGCTTACGTGGACTGGTTTTTTGCAAAATATATTGTATCGCGGAATTCGCGTCGAACGCATCTGCCATGTCATTTACACGTATTCTCTTGCATGATTAACAATTAAATTTAAGTAATTATTTATAAATATTAATGTAATAATTATTTATTTGCACCTAAAAAATGTACTGGGAGAGAAGTAATCTATATGAAAAATTTACAGTACTGTCGAAGGAATACGATCACAGACTGCCAAAACCTAAAAAAGTACTATACATTCTATTAAACTTTACTATATTTCTAGTTAATTTTTACTAAAATTCTATTAATTCTTACTATTAAGTAACTTTTTAGGTTTTGACAATCTGTGACCGTATTCCTTGATAGTATTGCAACTTTTCATATAGAATACTTTTCTCCGTGTAGATGCAGAACTAAATATGTATGAAAATCTTAAAGTTTTGCAATCTGGTGGATAAATAAATCGCTTTATCGTAAATCAAGAGTTCGCAATTTACTATTTTATTGAAAAATATCATTACTTCGAAAATATAAATAACCTATTGCACCACTTCTATATAAATCTAAAAAGATTTGTACAAAAAAAGTAAATTATTTACAAACTTTATAATCAAATCAACATCCCTGCGTGTAAAGCTGACTATACTTGTCCAAACTGAGTCGCTTCCATATATACACAAGAACAAGTTTACTCGTTCAAACATTATATATTTATCATAGTTTCAATACTGTAATCGAAGTAGAAGCATCTGTGACTCCACAAATTAAAGCTTAAGTCTTTTACGATATGATCAAGTATTTCAAAACTTTCGTTTGCTAATATAATTTAATATGAAAGAGAAGGAAAATGTTGAAAGATTATGGATGCTTTGAAAAATTGATGCATTTGGAAGCGATTTTTATGGTGATAACTCGTGTACAGTAGTGTTAAACCATTTAAACAATTTAAAAATAGTTTTATTCAACTCTTCCGTATGTAGGTACACATAAATCAGAACGATACTTCATACCGTACGCATATTAATACTCTATTCTCTAATCTTTCCAATTTCAAATCGATCCTCGCTCAAGCCTACCATCCATAAAAGCATTAGCATTCGCGTCCCATCATCCATAAAACTACGACAATCAATATCGAAGCTGCACGAGGCGACTCAAATCCCTAACAGTCTCCCAAACACCAGGTACGAATGCACAGACACACACGCGACCAGAGCACAAAACGAGTATAACACGAGCGACTGTACGGATAAGCACTAATAAGATATTGCCCTCGATGGCACAATAGAGAGACTGTACTGTATGCGACTCAGTAGGGCTGTTGCAACAAAGGTGTCAAAAATGTGAGGGCGACACACACACACGTGACCCCCTCCCCCCCCCCCCTCATTATTAAGCGGCCTGAAAAGATGTGCCGTTCGACACCTACGATCAAAAGCGTCCAACGACTCTGACGCTGACCTCACCTCCATCTCTTCGTTCTTCTCTCTCTCTCTCTCTCCCCCCCATATTACATATTATTACTACGTATACTGTATCTCGAATCGGTTTTTCCCGGTTAATCACCCGCGTTGAATCGCTTGGCCATTTAAATCCCTTCATGGCCCACAATATGACGATCTATACTATATGTGGGGGCCTGCATGGGGTCTCTCTCTCTCTTTCTCTTCCACACACTCGCATGCGCAGATATAGCGACACAGACACAGTTAACTGAGAGCTTTTATGTTGGACTGCCAACCCCCCGTGCAGCCCGTATACCACCTTAAATGCGCGTGTGACGTATAAACGCGTGTCCCGCTGTAGATATATACGGGGCGAGCGTTTTTCATTCCAGGTTTTTTTTCTTTTTCATTATACTTTCGATTTTTTTTTATTGCTTGATACGGAACGAGTTTCGATGCGCGTCGAATTGTTGTTTTTGTGCGAGAGTATTTTTTGTAGAATTCGACGTGATTTTTGGTGCTTGGGGTGTACCGTTGAAATGAAAAGCGTTTTTTTTTAATTGATTTTGATTCCGAGAGTTTGATTATAAAAATAAAACGAAATGACAATTACATTTGAGTGTATATAGAAACTTTTTCGTGTTTATCGAAGTAGATAGAATTACTCCATTTATACACACTTTATATATTTACCCCGAATCAAAGATTTATACAACTAAATATTATATTTTTTGAATCACAAGCTTACATTACCGCACCGTATATAGAGGAAAACAAGTCAATTAATATCAAAAGGAGTTTGGCAATAAATTTTTCAGGCTCTTGCGCGCGATAAAAACGTAATGTATTTCTTTTATTAGATGAGAATCGCGGAGTATAAGGTGAACTAAGCCGACTCACTGGCGTCTTAGGGGCCGGATGACTCAGCCTCGTCTAGACACCTCGAAAAATAAATTTCGCCGAGGAAATTTCTCGACAAAAACTTTTATATATTTTATAGCTTTTTTTTGTTATTTATTACGGCAGGTCTCTCGAACTTGTGGCGTCATCCTCCCTTTGGATAATACGCAAAAACTCTCATGTTCGAGATATCGGACGTATAAAATATACAATTGTTTAAGCGTTAAATTATATATCAACCGCAGGGACTTTTGTAAGCGTATAATCGTAAAGTTTCGGAATATTAAATCTCGAAATTCGTATTTAATTAATGCAGCGAAGTAAGTAGAAATGCGATTTTAGCATTCGAACATCTGCGCGGAGCTCGAAATTTATAATCCTCCAAACTTCACATCCGCAAGGGTTCTTCATATTTGCTATCGCGGGAGAGAGAGAGAGAGAAAGTCGAGAGACAGAGAGAGAGAGAGA